>NW_006499858.1:3987369-4011460 GCF_000471905.2 Amborella trichopoda
AATCCGACCGATTCCCGATCCGGAGCGCCGATTCGCCGATCCGAATCGGTTTTTGAGATGCCTGATCCGGGTCACCGATCCGCTTTTTAAACCATTGGTTAAACCCATAGGTGTGATATTGTAATTCATTCAAAAATAAATTTAAGCCCATTGTGGATAATCCGTTAAGAAAAGCTACTAACCCATTAAAACATTAAATGATAGGATAACCTCTACCATGCCAATTGTTTCAACACATTTGGAGTAACTAAAACAAAAAGAATCAAAGATGAAAATCCAAACAAATAAAACTAAAATGATAAAATCAAAATGTAAATCTACACAAATAAACTTGTATTCACATTATACTTGCTCACCTATTATACCAAAGGTGTAAGCAGCTCCCGGATCAACTTTTGGAGGGGTATGGAACCAAAACTCCCGAGAAGAAGAGTCCTTTCCGATTTTATAATTGTACTTGGTATCATACTAGATATACACAATGAAAACTTTCATCACTTAAATTTCTAATAGTCTTTGCAGAACTCAAATAAAAACTCCAAAGGCTAATAAATTATTTATTCCAAAAGAATAAGTTAATGAAGCACAAGTTTAAAAGCTTAACCAATAGCTAGCATGACATGTGGTTAGCAAAAACTGTACCAACACATGGATATAAATGCAGTTCTCCAACAAAGGAGCTTAAGATTCACAAGATTCTATATATATCGAAGAGGAATAGAAGAACCATGAGGAACATCAAGAAAATTAAGGCCACAAGGCCTACATATTGCAACTAATGTTGCAAGGACATCAGCAGGTGTTAGCCTTCGAAAACATGTAGCACTTGTCCAATAGAGTGATGCAGAAAATGTCCAACATTGCAACATGTTTGTGCATTTATTAAGTCATTGAAAACATCGATTTATCTTACAATGAAACTAACACTATGAATAACATTATCTATTGTATTTTAATATTCTAAATTGCTTTGTGTAATTATTTTTTTAAGCTCTCAATTTTTATTTTTTATTTATTTTTGCTGCTTAGGGTTGGTGAGAAAGGGAAAGAGTGTAAAGAAGGTGATCAAGAACCAATTCAGGGTCCAATAGGTACAGGGGTGCTAGAGAGAAAGGGCTATTTGTTCTGTTTAAGGAATAGGGTAGAGGCTACTTCTATAAATAAAAGATTCACTAACACTGAATACCCTTGCATCGGAGACATGGGTAAGAAGCCAGAGGGGACAAGGAGGTATCTGTATCTACTGAAAATGAGTAGCGATCATGGACAAACATGACAAGAAACTTATTTGAGGCATGGGGAGGAATATGGTCACCAAGAATCCTTAAGACATGGGGAACAGGCTCGTAGAAGCTTAAGACTGCAATGCGCAGATTATTTGAGGCATTCAACAAAAATGGGCATGGTATTGATGACAGTCCAAAAAGGAGAATAGGATTTTGAGTTTAGCAGCTTCAAATAATATCATAAAAGGGCATGGGTTTTGCTTAACCAAGGTATAGTAGGGACGTTCTATTCTCCAATCAAGATATCCCTTTTTTAAGACATTAGGCTCAAAAAACCTATAATCTAAACCAAGCTTAATTTTTTGGGAAAATTACAAACTCCACCCCCCCAAAAGTAGACATCCTAGACAACCTTCCCCCAATCAAGCTTTCTTTAGAACCTTTTACCCTTTACTTTTCACCCAAAAGTCTTTTATAACAAAATAAGGGGTCTGGCAATTTATAGAGGCGGTCTGACAATTGGGTTACGGAAAAAAAATGGGGTCCGGCACTTTATAAAGGCGGTCCAACACAAAATGTGCCTGAAAATAAGGTGTACGGCAGTTTATAAAGAGGGTCCGGCAATGGCGTTCTGGAAAAATTGCAGTCCGGTATGTCCTTTTCTTGGTCTGGAAAGTCGATGTGATTTGCCTGTGGCCTGGTACACTGACCACGGGGTCCGGCAATATGGTCACACGGTTCGGCATAGGCAATATTGGCCTCAGGCTATCTTCACATGGGTCCAACACTTTTTTCTCTCGATCCGACACTAAATGTCTGGCCCAACATAATTTCTTTTGTATGGGAAAGAGCATTTTCGTCCAAAAAAGTATGAGTTTTTTGACTTGGGGGTAATTGCAAGGAAAGTTAATTTTGGGTAAAAGTTGCGAAAAAAACTTGATTGGTGGGAGGTTGTCTAGAAAGTCTGCTTTGGGGGGGTCTTTGTAATTTTTCCTAATTTTTTTTGTGGCTGAAGATGCATGAAGATGAAGAGTTTTGTGTTCCTTTTTTGTACTGTTTGCAATTAGTGGATGTCTTAAGGCCTTTGGGAATTTCAACTAACATTTTCACTTTACCAATCAAAGTTCAAAAGGCTAAAGTTCCAAATCATTGTAAGAAATTGCTGACAACCTATATCATCTTATTCAGACAATGCAACATTATGCATGTATTATCATCATCATCCAAGCCTTATCAAAATTACATTATGCATGTATTATAAATGGTAAAAGCTACCCCATTGCATAAGAAGTTCATAAGAAATTGCCGAAGAAAACCTTTAAAGGGGATAAATTTGTTTGCATATTCCCTCATAAATAACAAAACTTGTAAAGGGTTGCCTTTTGTTAATGTACCTCAAGGCCATCAATAAGACAGTGATGAATGTAACCAGACTTATAATTGTAAAAGGTGTAGTTTGTAACTTTTCCTTCTGCATGATGATCATAGCCGTTCTCAGATGTAGCATAGAACACTTCACTGGTCCCAGGTTCAGCTGGAGTTACCCAGGAGACTATAACAGCCTTCCCATCATAATCACCTTGCGTTATATGCACCTGTGGTATAGTTTGACACTAAGATATCAGAATATGAAGGATGAATCTCATTAACAAGTAAACTTAACTTTTGGAATATGCATCAAGCAAAAAGAAACTGGGGGATATCATTATCAGCTCCGTCATTACGAAATACAACATGAGAGCTAAGAAATTTAACCTGTTACAACGATAGAGGTCAGAAAAAGGTAAATAACTTAAAAAGTTGGTTCCAGTGACTAAGGTAGAAAATAGTTAAATTTATCTTCAACTGGTTTTTGTTTCTTGACAATAACTTGGACTCATTGACAGTGACACATAACGAAAGTTTTTTCAAGGAGAAGATTTTCCATATATTTCAAATATGTACTCTACTATTAGGGCCAGTTTGGAGGCCACATTGAAAACTACTTGGTGTTGTTTTAGACCCACACAAGTAGTCAATGCAATGTACACAATGACCTATGTTACCATTTTAAAACAGCATTTAAACTGGAAGACTTGTAAAAATTGACACTTTTTACAATTGGGATGAAAACAGGCAGTAACTGTTTTTCATTCCGGAAGAAAAAGTTATGTTATGTGTGTTCTGTGGGCCACTAATTGTGCAAATGAGTCCTGCTTCCAAATAGTACAGTACCAAATTCAGGTATCTCAATAAAAGATCCCATTTGTCAGTAAAATGGCTCATGCACCAAGTACTTACTAGTAGACAGAGACATATAATATTTTGCATATATGATAGATAACTTCAGAATCACGATTTACAGGTTTGAGAAGGACTACAAGCTCTCAACAACATGAACCACAACAAAATGTAGAAATATATACCACTTTTGTTTAACAATAGGTACTGATATAAAACCTGTTCTGGAGCATTATATCCCTTTGGAATTGCAAAAGCTTCATTGTCAAGAGGGATGTCAACAGATGGCCACTCAGAGCGAACAAAAGAGCTAGTAGTCCCCGCACTTCCAAATCTCACAGAATCCAAAAGAATGAGAGAGAAGGAGAGAAATTTATAAAATGGGGACCAATGCCCACTCTGAAACATAACTGTACACTTAACCTGAAATTAGAATTCACCATTGTGAGTCAACCTTCGGCAATCTCAAGCACACAGATCGATGCAACTCTAGAGAGGTTAAACAACAAAATAAGGGTTTATATATCCACATGATTTCTACAAATAAAATTTGCTGTTTTATCAATTTGATTTGTAAAAAGCATGCATCCATACATTCAAGTTTCAGAAGATGTGCATGATTCTAATCATGTGCCCAAATTCTGTCATATGATTATTGTACGATAAGACATCACATCAGGTAGGCAGAAGACAAAAGAAAAGAGATAAAAAGAATGAACCGACAAACGTATAGACCTAGTTTAGCAGAGGTTAAGGGTTCAAACCTTCAAATTCGTCCAATATACAAATCAATGTTCTGGAACTCGTGTTGAGCCTCGGACTCGGCCCTTGCGCAAGCCAACTTACTCGGATGAGTGGGAGTGGATTCAGCCAAGTAGTGTACAGGGGCAAAAAGCCCTAAAAAAATAAAAATATAAAAGATTAAAAATAAAAAATAAAAAATAAAAAATAAAAAAATCAAACATAAAAAGTTCAAATAAGCTGAAAAAAAAATAATCAAACATGGATTCATAAAAGAAAGATTCACAGTTGGAGACGTTTTAGAAAAAACTAAATACAGAGGAAAATATGAAAATAGGCATAGCACAAGAAAAACTCTCAAAATATTGTCAAAAAACTCTAAATTACATATAAATATTTATATGTTGATTCCACCATTTACTATTATTTTGACTTTTATTTTCAATTAACCTGAGTATTCAGCTCGGCAAGTGGCCGAGTCCAAGTGGACTCGAATGAGTTTCTGAACATCGATACAAATCAACTAAATCACCTCTTTTAATTTTCCATAAAAACCTTGATATTTCATTCTCATTCTCTATGAATGTTTGGAATCGATACAGCATGCCACTAATTAGGGAAATGCATAAATTGAACCCTTCCTCTTCCAAAAGGAAAGGTAAAGAGTGAAGAGCAGGAAATTTGTAGCAGCAGATCTGCTTTTATTTCATTATTTTCTTCCCACCCACTAAATGTTATATATGCATTATACATGTTTTTTGGGCAGTCATGTACTACTTTTCTTCCCATCCGCTAAATGGTATGTACACATTATACATTTTTTTTGTGTAGTCATGTACGTGTTATAGATTACTTTATGATTAAAACATGGGTGGGGGCTGACACCTCAGATTACTTACCAAAAACAAAAACGAAATATGATACCACTGAATCACTAATTTGATTAGAAAAGAAGAGGAACATGCTAAATCCAACTAACATTTTATACGAAATCCAAATCAAGGGCAGCTAAGTGGCTATGGAGTTATCCAATAATTTGGAGCTGCCTCCCCAGACCTAGGCCCACTGATAGTCAAAAAGAAAGACTGCACAATTGACCCAATATGGAATCCTATTCTTAAATGCACATTTATCAAGAACCTTGCCGACAATAATGTTGATGGACAGATCTTATGCTATGATGAAAGGTTACAGTTGTGGACACAGGTAGAACAACAGTTATTGTGATTTTATGCAGGTTTTTGAAGCATCCAACATGGATACAGCTCCTGTCATGAAGTACCTGTCTATCATAGATATCCATTATTAAATTAAGGTGCTATATTCAAGTTCCAAATTGAGAAATAAAATATTAGAAATGCCAGCGATTTGAACATATGGAATCAATTCAAAAGTTAATAAAAAGTCACATGCACAACTAGAATGAAAGACAGTATGAAGAAACCCAAGAACTCAAGCCAAGAGTTCAACTTAAACAGTCTTATTTTCAGAGATTAACATGCAAAACATGAGAAGCCTATAAAAGCTAAGTCGACCCAAATTCCAACTGTTATCTTATTAAAAACACGGCTAGAATAGAAGATCAAGTTTGCCTTATATAACTTCCAAGGAATGAGAATCATATGTCTAACTTCACAGCTTCTAAATAGACATTCTTCATCATCATCATCCGAATCGTATTACAACTATTTGGGGTCAGCTACACGGATCCTCTTCCGCTATTCTACTCTATGAAGGGCCATACCTTTAATCACACCATAAGTTGCCAATCTTTTCTCATTGATTTCCGTCCATGTGCTTTAGGGCCTTCTCCTTGCCCTTTTAGAGCAATCCGCTTAAACCAAATCATCTCTCCTAACCAATATTGTTCTAGGTCGACGTTGCACATGACCAGACTGCTTAAGTCTACTTTCCCTCATTTTATCGCTTATTGGAGCTACTCATAAATTCTATTGAATGTATTTATTTTGAGTTTTATCCTTCCTTTTCTTGTCATTAATTCATTTCAATGACCTCATCTTAGCTATACTCATTCTATAAATATGTTGTCTCTTGACTCCCCAACATTCTGTCCCATAAAGCATGATTTGCAGTACAGTCATCCTATATAACTTTTCCCTTTAGTTGCATTAGTATGCGACAATGAGATGAGACTCCAGAAGCACATCTCCCTTTCGTCCACCCAACTCTAATCTTATGAACAACATCTTCCTCAATCTTTGTATTCTCATAGATTGTTAACTCAATATACTGAAAAGCAATCTCTAAACTTGCATTTCATATATCTTGGCTTAGTCCAGCTAATTTTAAAATCTTTAGATTCTAAAGCATCCCTCCAGAGTTCTAACAATCTCTAAACTTGCATTTTATATATCTTGGCTTAGTCCAGCTAATTTTAAAACCTTTAGATTCTAAAGCATCCCTCCAGAGTTCTAACTTTGCGTTTACACTGTCTCTAGCCTCATCCATCAAAACTATCTCATCTGCAAATAACATAAACCATGGGACCTTACCTTATAGATGCCTAATCTCATCCATAGCCGTTCTAAAATAGACATTAAAAACAAAAACATAGCATTTTACAAGGTTATTAGGATAGATCGGTAATCTAAAGTTCCAAACAAATTAAAGTTCTTAAAAGGTGCTAAATTTCTTTGTTTAGAAGAATAGGAGAAGGAATTAGAGCTAAACAGACCAGGTGACGATCCTGATCAGCAAAGATGCATTGTTATCAGCCAAAATGACACCCACAAGAAGATGGTAATTTCAAAATCCATGCTCCATTCAATAAACGTATATTCCAAACTTACAAAACAATGTTTATAGTAATAAATTTAAAAAATCTAGAAGGCACTAATTGGAAATAAACTGAGAGAGAGTAGACTTAGGTGGGTTAGCTATGTGTGACGCTGACCAAGTACAACACCAGTTAGGAAGCGCGAGTGAGTTCAAGTGGATGGACTGAAAAGGTAAAAGGGTAGACCCAAAAGGACATGGTTGGAAATAGTCCAAAAAGGTATGGCCTCACTGAGATGTGGCACAATGGGGAACCGGGATTCAGGTAGCCGACCCCAATTAATTGAGAAAAGGCTAAAATAATGGTGATGATGAAGATTTAAAAAATCTAGAAGTTAATACTTCAAATTTGACAAGAGCATATAGCAGTTCAATCAAAACTGCAAAGACAATGAGAACCCACAAAATGAAATGCCGACTGTAAGGATAAAAACAAGAATTATATCACATCTTGCTCTCAAATAGATGAATTAGTGAGCACAAATTAACACACAAAATAGTTCACAAATTCCATTGCCATATAAAAAATAGATCTATTCATGCATTTAGCGATCAAGTTAAGCAAAAAAGGAATGGAACAGAATGAAATAACTCATGCCTTAAACCACCATGTTTGACAGAACAGAAGCAGAGCAATAGACGAATAGAACAAAAGTAGAGAGAGGAGAAGTTTTTTGGGATCAAATATAGATCTCAACTCAAAAGGCTCCCAAAAATGAAGTTACGACAAGAAACAATACGCAGGTTCTAACTCTTTCCATTGGTATGTAGAAGAGGAAGTTGCAATAAGAATGAATATGCAGGTTCTCTATCTTCGCATGGTGTTTAGAAGAATCACTTACAGAGTTATGATAGGCGCAACTGCAGTCGAGAGCGGTGAATCAGCTCGATCAATGAGAGAGAGAGAGAGAGAGAGAGAGAGAGGGGCTGGTGCAGAGGGAGAAAGAGCATAAACGAATTTGGTAGAGAGAGAAAGAGGAATTTGACGAGAGAGAGGGTGTGATGTCATCCTCACAATGTTACTTGTCAGAAATGTGGCACGCATCCCGTGGTGAAAAGGGGCCCGCATACGAGGGAGAGTGAAGGGAGTGGGAGTATATGATACATTGTTCCCAAACCGTTAAAAAAGGCCGATTGGTTACTCGAATACGTTACTCGAGCACGTCACACCAGTGGCGTCAAAGACGCGTCGGTAGCTTGGATCCGACACCCTAAAAATTTACGAAGATTGGTAAATCGGCGATTCAGATTGAGAATCGGTCGAATCGATTGAATTAAGCTTTTAAATAAATAAATAAAAATTATTACCATTGATTATAAATGTTGGTTTTTAAAAATCCAATAAAAAATCGGGATATTGTATTATTAATTTTCATTTTTTTCATCAATATGTGAATATTGAGATATTTTTTCTCTACATGAATTTATTTTAACTATGAAATTACATCACATAAAATAAAAATCGTAGAACTATCATGGATGAAGTATATAATCATACATGGACTACAATAAAGAATGATTTTTTTATAAAAACATTTTAGTTTTTTTGACAAAAACCTTTTATTTTTTTACAAAAAATTTTTGTCGTATTACATTTTTTTTTTTTTTTAACTAGAACCTTTTTTTGACAAAAAAATACTTGTATTATTTTTTTTTTATAAGAACTTTTTTTTTTTTACAATAACTTTTTATTTTTTTGACAAAAGCCTTTTATTTTTTTGACCAAAAAATAGAAATTTGACAAGAAAAATAATTGATAAGAACCTTTCATTCTTTTTTTTATAATAAAATTTTTATTTTATTAATAAAAAAAATTTGACAAAAGAAAATTGATAAAAAAAACCTTTCATTTTTTTGATAAGAAAAAAATTTGACAAAAAGTGAAATTGATAAAAAAAGTTTCATTTTTTTTCTTATGACAAAAATACTTGTTGTATTATTATTTTTTTATAAGAACTTTTTTTTTTTGACATTAACTTTTTATTACTTTTTTTTTTTTGAAAATTTTTTTTTTACTTTTTTGACAAAAAAAAGAAATTTGACAAGAGACATAATTGATAAGAACCTTTCATTTTTTTTTTATAAGAAAATTTTTATTTTATTGATAAGAAAAAAATTTGACAAAATACGAAATTGATAAAAAAATCTTTCATTTTTTTTATAATAAAAAAATTTGACACAAAGCGAAATTGATAAAAAAACCTTTCATTTTTTTTATAAGAAAAACTTTTGACCTCAAAAACATAAAATTGACAAGAAAAAAATTTATAAGAAAAAAATTTGACCTCAAAAAAATAAAATTGACAAGAAAAATAGTTGATAACCAGTACTACACATGCTACTTAGTAATATTAAAAGCGTAAACAAAATATATAATATATTAATGTTTCAAGTTAATACCTTTATATTATCCCACATCGAAGAGGTAGAAGGAAGTTGTAGTGAATAAATACCTCTTTGTAGTTAATGAGGATAACGCGTGCAAAGTGCGGAGAGTCACGTGACGAGGTGTACAGACCTTAACGTACGTGTACTTTTGCCCATAATTTATAAAAATGCCTATTGAAGAATCGGCGGGTCATAATTTACAAAAATGCCTATTGCCTATAATTTATATTTTACGAAAATGCCTATTGCCCATAATTTATAAAAATGCCTATTGAAGAATCGGTGGGCCATAATTTACAAAAATACCTATTGAAGAATCGGCGGGCCATGACGTTGAAAATAATTTACAAAAATGCCCATTGAAGAACTTATTGAAGAATCGGCGGGCCATGACGTTGAAAATTTTTTACAAAAATGCCCATTGAAGAATCGACGGGCCATGACGTTGAAAAAAATTTACAAAAATGCCCATTGAAGAATCGGCGGGCCATGAATCGGGAGAATCATGACGTCACATGGCGATTTACGGCATGAAATCGCTTGTTCTAGAGCTATTGAAGAATCAGCAGGCCATGACGTTGAAAATTTTTTACAAGAATGCCCATTGAAGAATCGGCGGGCCATGATTCCATAATTTATAAAAATGCCTATTGAAGAATCGACGGGCCATGACATTGAAAAAAATTTACAAAAATGCCCATTGAAGAGTAGGTAGCATATGCCGATTGAAGAATCGGCAAAATGCCCATTGAAGAATCGACGGCATATGCCTATTGAATAATCGGTGGGCCATGACGTTGAAATTTTTACAAAATAGCCCATTGAAGAATCGGCGGGCCATGAATCGGGAGAATCATGATGTCACATGGCGATTTAAGGTATGAAATCGTCGGTCTAGAGCTATTGAAGAATCGGCGGGCCATGACGTTGAAATTTTTTACAAAAATGCCCATTGAAGAATCGGCGGGCCATGATAAAATGCCTATTGCCCATAATTTATAGTTTACAAAAATGCCTATTGCCCATAATTTACCTATTGAAGAATCGGCGGGCCATAATTTACAAAAATGCCTATTGAAGAATCGGTGGGCCATGACGTTGAAAAAAATTTACAAAGATGCCCATTGAAGAATCGACAAAATGGCCATTGAAGAATCGGTGGCATATGCTTATTGAAGAGTCGGCGGGCCATGACGTTGAAAAAAATTTACAAAAATGCCCATTGAAGAATTGGCGGGCCATGAATCAAGAGAATCATGACGTCACATGGCGACTTACGGCATGAAATCGCCGGTTCTAGAGCTATTGAAGAATCGACGGGCCATGACGTTGAAAAAAATTTACAAAAATGCCCATTGAAGAATCGACGGGCCATGAATCGGGAGAATCATGACGTCACATGGCGATTTACGGCATGGAATCGCCAGTTCTTCTCTAGAACCGGGAGATTTCCGGTATTTCACTGGAACCGGATCGGGTCTGCTGGTTCCCGAGTTGAATCGAATGAATCCGGTTCGACTCGCCGACTTTTGAATCACTGCATCACACACATACCAGTGTGGAATTGGAGAATATCGGATTCACACATACCAATGTGGAATTGGAGAATATCGGATTGACAGAGTCGATCATTTTTGTTTCAATTTTTTTTCAAAAAACACTCTAAATCTCTAAAAATAATGTTATTTTAGTTTCTAAAAGAAATTAAGATTATTTTCATTGTTTTATAAAAATAGAAGAATACTAAGATGCTATTTTACTGTCTAAATGTATAATTAATAAATAAAATATAATATTTAGTTATCAATATATAATTATTAATTATAATAAACATGATTCAAGAATTTCTATATGACAACTTAACACAATTTAGAATTATACCAAATTTTTATCATTGTATATATAATAACAAATTAACAATAAATTATTTGTTAATGGCCATGAAAGTTAAAATATATTATTTAAAAATACAATCTAGACGAAATATGAAATAACATAATCTATATGACAATAATAATGTATTAAAATATGTGATGTTTTAATGTAGTTATACAATACAAATTTAAATATAGCAATCACAATTTTAACATAATTATATTAAATTAATTAACATTTTTATATAATTATATTGATTCAACATAATAATATTCAATTAATTTTGTTGTAATCATATTCATGTAACTAAAATTATTACTATAGAGAGACGCTCAAGTATTTGGGCGGGGGTGTAATATAAACAAAATTCAGAAATTGTAACAATATATGAAAGTAACAAGATAGGCAAGCGCATATTGCATATAACTATCACTTGTTAATTTTGTTTCCGTCACCGAACTGCTTTTTCTAACAATATTTACATAATTATATTAATTCAACATAATAATATTAATAGCATTTTAATGTATTCATATTCACATAATTATAGTGACATAAGTTTAACATAAGTATATTGAGTTATTAGCATAAATAACAACAATTTCATATAATTATATTAATTCTTGTAAATTTATTATGTGTAATTCGTTTTCTGTTTTTATGTGTAAATCAAACTTAGTTATATGTACTTTATTTTTATAAATTATATAAAAATAAAAATAGATATAAAAAATTTATTTATAAAAAATAAAAAATAATAGTATCACATCAAACATTTACTAATTATCTTTACTCGTCTAAAATTATCACTACTTAACTAACTAAAATATAATACCTTGAAATTGAAATTATCGGTTTACATTTTATAATCATTTACTAAGCAAATAAAAACAAATTTGAAATTTGTCTTATAATATCATCTAATTTAAAAATCTATTTTATGACTATAACAAAACATAATATATTATCTAATTTATAATATAAATAATATTCATAAATAATATATAAAATTGGTTATTAATGTAATCTGTTTAATAATATTATATAATTTATAATATAAATAATATATAAAATTTGGTTATTAATGTGAATAGTATAATTATTAATTATAATATTACTATAATATTTTAAACACACGCATCTTTGTTTAAAAGAAAGTTTGCACCCGCAAAGTGCCTTTATACTTAATAAGTTTGCACGTCTTAATAGGCGAGCACAAATTATGACACCTTGCATAAAATAATTTAGAAAGTGGAGGATAATAGTTCTAACGCATAAAATAAGAAAGATATTATCATATATTAGTTTCTTATTTGAATTAATTGATAGGAAAATGGTTTAGAAAGTGGGGTATAATGGTTGGAACACCTCCATATGGTATTAATGACCTATATATGAAATGGCCGGCCCATATCTTTCACCCCAAGTCACTCAATATCAATGGTGCATATTGAATATCAAATGAAGAGACAAGCAATGGAAAACCTTAAAATCATTGATGCACTATTAAAGACATACCATACCCAATATTTTCTATACCATAATCTTATACCTAAAATCTCTCTTCTCTCTCCCATAGAAAAAGGAAGGGGCACACCCCTAGCAAGAATTCTCCCTCTCTAGTTTGTAAAAAAGGGGTGTGCCCCATATCTTGAGACTCTCTCTCTTGGAAAGAGTTATCTCTCCCTTGTGCAAATTAGGAGACATGTCCCACTCTCTTGATCTCTTGGAGTTCTCTCATCTCTCCCATCTTTCATCTTGTCTTGGGGCTAAGGTTTAGGGTGTCGTAAAAGTGATTATATCTCTCTCAACTAGGTTATGAAGGGTCCACCTATGTTTGAGATTTGTGATTGAAAAGGGGTTCATGTTCCATTGGTTTGGCCATTGATTTCACGCTATTGGAAGGTAGGGACTTGTTATGAGGCGTAAAAAGTTCGATTGAAATAATCTATGACAACTTCTTTTATTTCTTGGGTATTTATTTATCGTGTCTCTTATTCCCTAGCACTGGTTGTGTATTTTTCTTTGTTATTGAAAGAAAGGTTTTGAATGACTCCAAGTTATTGAGATCCTACTTGTATTCTTTTTTCTTTTTTTTTTTATTTAAAGTTATTTTATGGTAAAAAGACTACTTGTAAGTGATATAGGCCCAGAAGAAAAAGAAAAGGAATTTAAAAAAAAAAGAGAAAAGAATATATACTCACAAGTCCTTTTTTCAATATGGACCTTATTTTTAAATAGGGAAAATATCTTTATATCCCTTATGTTAAAATTTTATTTCTTAATAAACTCAAGGTTTCAAAAAATATCTTCCAACCCTCTATCACTTTAAGACTTAGTTTTTAACCTAAACAAATGTGAAAAAGATAGGCTCTTTCTAAACCCAATCTTTTTTTCTCTTTTCATTTATATACCCCAAACTTATCTCTTTATCTCTTTGTGCTGCGTGTTTCACTCTCTCTCCTCCCATATTTATCCAAGCACTTATCTCTCTCTCCATGTTTATCCAAACACCTCTATCTTTTTTTCACCTCACGGTAACTTCTCACCACCAAGCATCTCTATCCAAATACCTCTCTCTCCTCCTAATAACCTTTCACCAGACCAAATATTCCTCTCACCACCAAGCATCTCTATCCAAACACCTCTCTCTCTCCTCCTGATAACTTCTCACCACACCAAGCATCTTTCTCTTCTTGCATTTATCCAAACACCTATCTCTCTCTTCATGTGTTTATCTAAACATTTATCTCTCTCCTCTTGCGAACCTCTTACCACTAAATACCTCTCTCTCACCATCAAGCATCTCTCTCCTTCAGCGTTTATGCAAACACCTCTCTCTCCTCTTAACCTTTTACCACCACACCTCTCTCTCCTCCTGTATTTATCCGAACACCACACCTCTCTCTCTTCTGTGTAAACACTTATCTCTCTCTTCTTGATAACCTCTTACCACCAAACACTTCTCTCTCTCATCCGATAACCTCTCACCACCAAACACCTCTCTCTTTCTCTTCCTATGTTTGTCCAAACCTATCTTTCTCGTTGTATACCCACTCTATTTGGGAGGAGAGAGAGCGAGAGGAGAGACATGAGAAACGTGAAGAGAGAGCGGGAGGAGAGAGTTAGGAGTTAGAGATGGGAAAGTGGGAGATAGACAAAAGGGGTGTGGGAAGAGATAGAGAGAACTTTGGGAAAATGGCTTTTAGAAAATGCATATCTTTTTATATTTGTTTGGCTTAAAAAGATTTTTTTGACTTAAAAAAATAGGTTTAAAGTAGCTCAAGAAGTCAGAAGAAATAAAATTTACAATTTTTATGTCTCAATATATATTTTAAAACCTTGGATCTATTGTGAAATAAAATTTAAAAATAAAGAGTATCAAGATATTTTCCTTCTTAAATATTTATAAATACACTAGATCGTCACTATTTTTTAAACTTCGAATTTCTTGGGGGCATTTTCCTCACACTAGAACAAATGGTACACAACAGACTGGCGTTTGGCACGAAAGAGCAAGACAGACTCATCTCTTTCCTCCTCCCTATAAACCGTCAAATTTAAAAAGATTAGTGAATTTTTATTGTAACAATGTCGAATTGATAGCTTGAAGAAGGGGACAGAACTTCTTCCTTACACGGCGTCGTTCACCTCACCGTAAAGCAACCATCTTAAATGGAAGTTGCTTTGTTTTTTTTTCCAAAAAATAAAATGAAGTTAATATTTAAAAATATTTTGTTCCTTTAACTCTTAATTATAATTGAAATATCCTATGAAATATCCCCCTAATTTTTTGAAATTACAAAACGTCACACTTTTATGTTTGATATTAACGTGTGGAAGCTGTAAAATGAAAATATAGCCTTCGATGTAGCTCTTTTTGTAGTATTAAAACGAGTTAATTTTTGGAAGACTTCCTTTCCATGAAAAATAATCGAAGAGTAGTCTTCCATTATTGCGAGAGCGTCATCATGCGCACCCTTAATGATCAATAATAATTGTGACCTTTGAAAAATAAATAATCTTAGGGCCCGTTTGGATATGAGGAAATTATGAATCTTAGATATTTGAAATCCAAAAAAATCTACGAATTTTCAATATCAAGGATTTTTGTCATGGATTCTTCAAATCTATTGTTTGGATAAACTATATGAAATTTATAGATTCTTTGCAATCACTTCCATGTCCACTGTTTAGTAACAAAACTTGATACAATTTCTCTCTCTAAAATTTTTATATAAATTCTCTCTCTAAAACTCAAAATTTGACATAGTTTGTCTCTCTAACATTTGATATGATTTCTCACTCTAAAATTTAATATACTTTCTATCCAAAATTAAAAATTTGAAATTATCTATCTAAAAATTTTGAGATAATTTCTCTCTCTAAAAATTTTAGATATTGAACTCTCTAAAATTTAGTGTAGTTTTCCTTTCTAAAATTTTGCGGTACTCTCTCTCTAAAACTTAAGACTTGAGATAGTTCACCTCTTCAATAATTTTGAGATAGTTTCTCTCTCTAAACATTTTTAAATAGTTTCACTATCTAAAATATGATATAGTTGTTATCTCAAATTTTAAGATACTCTCTCGTTCTAAAAGCTAAAATTTGAGATAATCTCTCTTTAAAAATTTTGGGATAGTTTCTTTTTCTAAAAAAATTTATGTACTTTCTCTCTCTAAAATTTGATATAGTTACTCTCTTAAATTTTAAGTTGCATTCTCTCTAGAACTTCAAGTTTGGAATAGTTCCTCTCTTTAAAATTTTGAAATAGTTTCTCTCTTTAAAATTTGATATAGTACCTCTCTAAAATTTGATATACTTTCTCTCTTAACGTTTAAAATTTGAGATACTTTCTCTCTCTAAAACTTAAATTTTGATATAGTTTATCTCTCTAAAAATTTCATGCATTTTCTCTATCTAAAATTTGATATAGTTTATCTCCCCAATATTTTAAGATACTTTCTCTCTAAAACATAAATTCACATAAATTTTGCTGACAGTTTCTCTCTCCAAAAATTTTGATATAGTTTCTATCTCATAAATATTTTGGTAATTTCTCTCTCTAAAATTTGATATATTTTAGAATTTTAATATATTTTCTCTCTAAAATTCTAAATTCGAGATATTTTCTCTCTAAAACTCAAAATTCGAGATAGTTTTTCTCTCTAAAAAATGAAATATTCCTCGAGATAGTTTATCTCTCTAAAAAATGAGATATTCTTCTATCTAAATTTTTTTTGGTAGTTTCTCTTTCTAGAATTTATAATAATTCATCTCTAAAAGTTTAATAATACCTTCTCTCTCTACAATTTTAAAAATACTTTCTCTCTCTATAACTTAAAATTTGATATAGTTTCTTTCTTTAAAAACTAAAATATGAGATTGTTTCTCTCTCTAAAAGTTTTAAAAATAGTTCATCTTTAAAAAATTCAGATAGTTTCTCTCTAATAAATTTCATGTACTTTCTCTCTCTAAAATATGATAGTTTCTCTCTAAATTTAAAATTTAAAGTTTAAGATAGTTTATGTCTCTAAACTTTTTTGATACTCTCTCTAAAATTTTAACATACTTTATCTCTTTGAAATTTTAACATACTTTCTATCTCTATAATTTTAATATACTTTCTCTCTCTAAAAGTTAAAATTTATGATAATTTATCTTTTTAAAATTTTGAGATAGTTAATCTCTCTAAAAAAAATTGATACTCTCTCTCTTTAAAATTTTAACATAATTTATCTCTCTAAAATTTTAACATACTTAATCTCTTTAAAAATTAAAATGTGAAATAATTTCTCTCTAAAATTTTAAGATAGTTCATCTCTCTAAAAAAAATTAACACTCTCTATAAGTTTAACATACATCCTCTCTCTAAAAGTTAAAATTTAAGACAATTTCTCTCTCATAATTTTTTGAAATAGTTTATCTTTTTAAAAATTTAAATGCTTCTTCTCTCTAAAATTTTCATACTTACAGAATGCTCCCTATGTTTCAGGTCGAGGGAACCGATGAATAAAATCCATTACCTTGAAAATGTAAAAAAACAGATTTTGATGTAAAAATAAAATCATAAAAAAACATATCTTATTTTCATAATTTTGATTTTTTTGATTTTAAATATCTTAATCATCAAACAATCCAATCAGTATATTTTGATAATATCCAATATATTAAAAATTCACGATTTTTTCCATGCCTTAAAATCCATGTACTCAAACAGGTGTTTGGCTCTTGTATGGTATGCATTTCCAGAACTAATTTCGTTCATAACATTATAACGTCACCATGGTCATGGTTTCTGATTGCTGCATAAAAATCTATGCACCCCAAATAATGTAAATCTATACACCCCAAATAATCTTTGGCTGCGGTTTCTACAAGGATGCAACCTTAAACAATCCATTCAAGGCGCACCAATTTATTTTTATACCTATTTAAAAAAAATTAAATTCTAAAAATAATTAAAATCAAATAAATCTATAAATATATAAAAATTTTAAAAATTGACCTGTTGCAAAATACACTATTTTCGAAACTCAAAAACTTTTTTTTTTTTATATTCATACATCTCAATATCAAAAAGATGATCGATTAGAAGGTTTTTTTAACATTAAAACAATTTTCGATAAAGTTTTTTTAAAGTTGCAACTTATATAAACTTTTCCCATAATCTTTTAGTGTTCACTGCCCAGTTTTTTCAAGGGGGTCGAACAAACAAATGTTAAGCCCTTGCTTCATGGGCATATCAAAATTGAAAGTTTTTCGTCGTTCCATAATTATTTAACTTTAGAACCACGAATCAGAATCAAGTTCGTCTACTTAGCTTATTTACTCGAAAATTGTCGAGGTCATAATCATTTTAATATGATAAAATCATAATTATTATTGACCCTTGGACGTAACATCAAAGTAATGTATCATTGACCCTTGGACATAACATCAAAGTAATGTATCATTGATTGGACACAAGCCTAAAATTAAAAATTTCTTAATGTTGTGAAACTTAAATACGCCGGATTTCACATACCTCCTTGCACAAAAACGAATATTGTTAATAGTTTTCAATCCCATTAATTTTCACATACCTCCTTGCGCAAAAACGAATATTGTTATAGTTTTCAATCCCATTAATTTTAAAGAACTCTGTACTTTCAATTTTTAAGTTTTGTATCTCAATACATCCAAAATTTCAAAACATATCTTAAATCATAAAAATTTTAAATTTTATATCTTTTAAAACTCAAAGTTAATTTTACTTATTTTTTACCCCAAATAAATATTAAAAAAACATATCCTTTTTTATCACTATTTCTTATTAATTTTTTTTAAATCTCTTTACCTATTTTCCCTGTCACTTTCTCTACTCCCGTATCTCTCTCTCTCTCATTAACAAGTCACTTTCTCTGCTCCCCTATCTCTCTCTCTCCCATTAACAAGACGGAAGGTGAATATTAGAGAGAAAAATTTGAAAAAAAATATATCAAATAATGAGAGGAAGGGATCAGAAGGAACGTGTTTTTTTATATTTATTAAGACTAAAAAAATAAGTAAAAATAAGTAAAATTAAAAGGATTAGAAGATATATTTTGAATCTTCGAGTAAAAAAATAAATAGAAGGCACAAAGATATTTCCCCTTGATTTTACACTAACCCCATACCAGGCCAGGTTACAAACAAATGAAAAGAATTAGAGAGAAAAATAAAAATAAAAATAAAAAAATAAAAAAAAGCCCAAGCCCTAAACTTTTTTAAGGTAGGGCCCCTAAAGTAGCAGGCAAGCCACCATGCCCATCGCCAGCCCGATATACAACAAAGATTAGATTAAGTAGATAGCTTCTTGAGATTTCCTTTTCACTTCTTCTATAAACAACAAAGATTAGAATGAGTAGGTGGCTTATTGAGAATTCCTCTCACTTCTTCTATAAAGATTAGAGATTTCAAAAATTCAAAAAGCTCCTCTTATCTTTTCCTCTTCCAATGAAAAAATTTAGAATTCAGTTAAAGCAATGAAATTGAAAATAAGTGCTTCCAAGGAATAAATTCAGAATTAAGTTAAAAGCAACAAATATGAAGTTAACAGCCTCCTAAGATTTGTGAAAAATGCCACTGATTTGTTTTTAAAAAATTACACGATCAGATCATTTACCTTTGATAGTCACATTTACCCTTATAAATATCTAATAGCTTAGGTATGTTACGATAAAATTTCATTTGAAGTTTAAAGTTGGTCAATGGAACAAATACAACCATCTAATTTTACATCTAACGGTCAATATTAACTGACCACCTTATCCAAAGATCACTGTATACTTTTCCTTTCTTAAAAAAAATACGAACCAAGTGAAAATAAGTTTCATGTGAGACAACAAGCTAAAGGAGTTAAGATGTTATTTCCAATAGACAATGGCATCACACTAAACTAGGGTTTCCCTTTAAGTTTTGTAGATAACTAATATCATGCTCTGCCTTGTTTTGGGAAATGTTGTAAAAAAAAAGAAAAAGAAAAGCTCAACAAAGTCTCCATCTTTCAATTTTCTAATTGTTTCTTGCTCTCCTCTGCTGTGTTTGCTGCATCAACCTGCATCTTAGCTGTGAGCAAATCTGCCTCGGAGGCTTCCTTCTCATCTTTGGCCTTCATCTTCCGCACCTACATGAAAATTTGCAAGTTGTTAAGACTATAGCATTCGAAAGGAAACGAAAAACTAGAAATACTATTACAAGTTTAGTTTAAAATCAATAAATATTGAAATAATAATAGAGTAGAATAACAAATTAAGATTCGTGTAGCAAATCTCAATTAGTTGAAAGAATACTTAAAAATACTTTGACGACGGCGGTGATGAATCAAACAAAAGCTTAGAGAGATCAAAGAAGTGATGAGAGGGAGAAGGAAAAACCTGGCCTAAGATGGTTGCCTTAATATAGCGAAGACCCTCTGTAAAAGAAGCTGAGAAGGCCAAGGTTTTGTTCTTCAAGCGCTCCGTAAGTGATACCTCACCTCTGTCCATGTCTGCAATCAATTTTAAGCAACATGTTTTGAATTGAGGGTTTTTAAAAGGAAGAACGGCGGTTTAACAAAAAACAGCCCAAAACATTGTGCATATGCTATGTTCCCATAGGAGCATACTGTGTATCTCCTCCCTCGCTCAAAACTCCTGGTTAGTCTAAAATTTTGCCATTTAATATTAAATTTTTTGAGATTTAGATCTGTCCCTTCAAAAAAATTGAACGGTCTCTATTTAATTTTGAGACAAATTTTTTCTAGTAAATAAGAATTTATTTTGAAAAGCCATGTTACAGAGGCTATTTTAGTTATAAAGATTACATCCCCAAATTTGAAATCCGAAATATATCCGTAATATATATTCTCTGAGGGAGGAAATGAATAATATCCTCCCGCGAGAGTAACAAATCTTATGGTTAAGATAAAAAGGGCAGAAGGGAGATGTGTAGATGATGCCCGTGTGTTGCTGCCACGCTTACAATATCTGATGCCATGTGGACGGAGATCTAAGTTTGTTCACTAGTATCAGGAGGAGCCACTTGGCTCGTTAGGGGTCGCAACCGGCCACGGGTAGGGTTTGGGTTCGGTTATGGATCTGGGTCCGGGTTTGGATAGGAATGGAGTCGAATTCGCCGATCTGGATCCTCCACAAAAATTAAAATATCTATGTATTCAACTATATTTATATATAATTAATATATTGAAACCTATAGAACCAAACCCATACCCAATAGTGTTCGATCCAAGATTTAGATCCGAACTTGAGCCACTGGGTCTAATTTTTAGACCTATACCGATATTCAAATCAGTTTTACCCCTCGGATCCTGAATCAAACCCGCGTCCATTGCCACCCCTATTTGGCCAATAGATTATATGATCCGGTGGGTCCACAGTCCCTCGGATAAAAACCCTAGAAGTATGTTGGGGGGTAAGGTTGTAAAGATGTAAACACAAAATATATAGGTGGGTTAAGGAACACATAACACTGTAGTGAATTTTGTGGCTTTAATTATGAGTTGCTTAATAGAATTGGACCGGTGAGATCTAAGATTGATCAACGTGCTTTAGGAATAGAAGACGGGCAGACTCGAACAACGGCATATCAACAAGCTTTAGGAATTAGAAGGTAAAAACTAGAAAACCTCATCGATAGACTTCAACAACGGACAAAAGGAACTTCAGATCTTTGCTAGAGCTAGGAAAACAATCGAGACACCTAACAGGATGAGAAGGGGCTTGAGAAATCCAATATAACTATTCTTCAATGGTGCAAATGTGATATCGATTCAATAGCTTGCAGGCAATAACATGATCAAGCAAAGCATCAAACTCAATCACATGCGTACATATCTAGCTCTCATATCATGTTAGAGTTTTAGGTTTCTCCGAAGAGATTTGTCTGTGTCTATTAATGTATGGATATATAAACTTGCTTATATAATAAAAAAACAAATGATAAGAATATAAATAAATTATTGATACCTATACTACACCTACACTTACTATAAAATACAGGATACTTCCCCTACCGTTATTGATTATGATACACACCTTCTAAATACTAACCCTGTATACAATGTACACTTTTCCTTAACAATCTTTACCACAAATAGCTGTATGGGCCTCGACCAAAGAATGCATTGGCACTTTATGAGCTGCCATTATTCTCAATGCACATGATGCTTCAACTGACCAGAAAACTGATATTATAAGTTGCCAATGGATTCCCACCCCACAAGGAAGATCAAACTTAACTTTGACAAAAGCTCCATGGGTAACCTCAGCGCCGGCTAGTTGCAGAGGGGTGCTTAACGATTCTAATGAAACCAGCATAATTGACATACTGTGTTCTCTTGCAGGAGCAGAACCATAAGAGGTTGTTATGCTCTGTAAGGTGAATGAAGACCTAATCATTGAAAGAGATTATGCAAATGTGATTGCTTGGGGCAAATGAGGCCAACAAATTCCATGGTGGCTCATCCCCATATTTGATCAGACTTAAGGACGGTCTTATCATCAATTTTTGGGTTATTTCCTAGTGTAAATCACTATGGAATGCGTACTTACAACTAGGCTCCTTTCCACCGTGCCATCGGATAAAGATCCAACCATTCGTTCACTAGAACGAGTGGCTGATGTGGTCTTGGGAAACACCACATTCGTAGTCCATTGGACCATGGTGACAATATTCTTTTGGACACGGTTTTCATGAGTCCATGTAGAAATGAGTCACCTCTTAAAAATCTATTTTTGAGATGGATTTTTGGACCTAATTTTTAAGGACATGTACTCTAACATAGAGATCATGAATGTGAACAAATAAATAAATTTAAAAAATAGTAATTATATTAAAAATTTAGATTGGTAGTTTCAATTATTTTTATCTTTAGGATAGATGTTTATCTTTAGGATATATGTTTTATACCTTAGGGACCACAAATGTAGAAATGTAGTCGCCACGGCATGAAACAATTTTCGAAAAATTGCACGTACCCCCAAGCTAGGACTTTCTAAACAATTTTTTTTATCACGATTATCATCCAAAAGCAACCTTTTCTAGTAAATACCCCCACTCAAAAAGTCATAAATTTTAGGACCAAAATATCCTCTTTCTCTTTTAACACAAACTACTTATCTTTTCCCATAATACACACGAAAAGACGTTCCGATAGTATAAATGAGCGGTACAACACTACCAAAGCGAGGTACGACAATAGGCCAATACAATCCACGGCACTGCCAAAGAGCGGTTTGACAATAGGCCTATGTGGTCCGGCGATTGGCCCAAAACGCGGTCAAGTACCTATTGTGTAACAATGTGTGGCATTCTTTCTAATTGTTGAGCATCTTATGGGAATGTGCCGTGATAAGAGTATTTTTATCAAAAAAAAATAAAAAATAAAAAATAAAATAAAAATAAATAAATATTTTTTTTTCTTCGAGTTATTTGTTAAAAAAATTTGTTTTGTGGTAAAAATTGCTTAGAAAAGATCGGTCGGGGGAGTCCATTGGGGTATCTCAATTGTCCCAACAATTTCCCAATTTCTCTTTGCATGACAAGTTACCGTTGCACCGGTTATTTCAGTATGAATAAGTACAGAAAATGGCGGTTCTGTAGCGCCAACAATGACAGACACAAACCCTAATTTTCACTGGTTCGAGCACAATTCCAACCATTCATGGCCAATTATTCAATCACAAATATCAGGTAGTTTATCACGCTTATCTCCTTTTTGAATCTCATTCTCTCAACTTTTTTCTTTCAATTTCTCTGGCGGAGTATCTGCCTTTCTCCCTCTCCCTCCCTTTCTTTCTCTCTCTAAAGTTTTTTCTGATCATATTGTTCTCTCTCTAAAGTTCATCCGTTGAAAGAGCTCATTGAGCTGTTGATGGGATCAATTCAAGAGAATCTGGTTCTGAGTATTTGTATTTTCCTTAGTTTTGATAGTGGGTGTGCTGCATTGTTGCGTGTATAAATTTGGAGAAAACTGGGGAAGTTTTTGAACAATCTGCTTATATTATAGGCACCATTCTCCGTTTGCTTATTGTAGGGATTGGAAGTTGGGCATTGTGTTTTGTGCTTTCCGCAGTTAAAGCACTGCAATGTCATATTCAGGCTCTAATGGTTCTCCAATACCGCAAATATCTCATCAGTTTGAACTTGAGGGAGGATTGAAGCTGCAGGTTGGAGAGAGAGAGAGAGAGAGAGAGAGAGAGAGAGAGAGAGAGAGAGAGAGAGAGAGAGAGAGAGAGAGAGAGAGTGTACGTCGTACGTTACGTTACGTTACGTTTAGTTTACGTTACGTTACGTACGTAACGTTAAGTTAACGTTAAACGTTA
>NW_006499858.1:4011480-4036982 GCF_000471905.2 Amborella trichopoda
GAGAGAGAGAGAGGTCAATGCAACAGTGTGCTGCTTTCAACTTTTTTGTGTGTCACTTACGAAGAATTATTAAAACGAGTGGTTGGTTTTTATGTGTTTTTGTAGGTTAATGTTAGGGCCGCTTCAAATGGAAACCCCACAAGAGTTGATTTTCAACTTACATACTGTAGGAGAGAGTTGCTTCTTCAATGGGGTGGCCTATATCATGGCCAAACGTGAGTTTTATGGTTATAAAATCTCGACTGTTTATTCCTTTGTCGTTTTGCTTATATAATTCATCAGAAGACATGACATGACCATTTTTCTTGCATTTTAGGAATTGGGTTCTTCCATCTGATCGTCGCCCTTATGGAACTCGGACCTGGAAAGACCACGCATTGCAAACACCGTTTGCTAAGGTTGTTACAGTGTTCTCTGTGTGCTTTATATATTGAGAATTTTAGCCTATGAAGCATCGATACTTCAAAATGGGTATTGCATCCATATCATACTATTTAAATGTGCATAGAATCATAATACTGATGCTATAACCGTGTCCTAGTTCTGTCTAAGAATGATAAGTTTTTAGCATCGGCTGGCATGTGCTCGGCTCTATCAATAGAAACTCGATTGAATCGACAAGTTGATATTTTTTAGGGGTAATTGTTTTGGGAGAAGGTGGATTTTTTGGTAGGTTTGGAATTGGATGGGATTTTCATTTTCTTTTGTTTGTTTTTTTGTTCCAATTGAGAGCTCTTGGTCAAATAACTTTTATGAAGTTGGTGATTGTCATCTTCTTGTAAAAGATTTGGGGAGTATTGTTGTTTTTTTCTTAAACGTCCAAAAAACGTAATGCTATTATGCTTCTTGAAGTGACTTGCATCTTGCGTTGTGCAGCATGGAGAGACTTGGTTGCTTACAATTGAAATGCGAGACACGAGAATCCATGCTATTGAGTTTGTTTTGAAAGATGAAATACAGGATAAATGGTGGGTCTTGTATTCTTGGCAGTTCATTTGTTATATGTTTGGTGTGTATTTTATTTTATTTTAATTTTTTTTTCTTATAAAATGCTTCAAGTTTTCTTTATCATCTTTCTAGGCTGAAGAACAACCAAGGGAACTTTCGAATTCAGATTCCGAGATGTGATCCTTATGCTTCCCTTTCATCAATACCTCATGAATTAGTACAACTGAAGGCATATTTATCGTGGGAAAGAAAGGGAAAGCCAAGAAATTCACCCCAGCAGGAAAAGGTATACTTATATTTTATAAAGCGAACATCATCATCCAAGCCTTATCCCAACTATTTGTGAGTTGGCTACACGAATCTTGTTCCGCCATTCCACTCGATCAATGGCCATATCTTTTTTTTTGACATCTTATGAAGTGAATTGCCTTAACTTATGCTGTATTGTATCTTGTGAAGGGTTGTTTTATGAAATAATGATATTATGGGCAGATTTTAATGCTCTCCATAGCGACTAATTTAGGTTTGTAATTAGGTGATACTAGGATTGACAGGCATATGAGATTTTATTAAATAGTATTGTTGAGATAATAGGACATTATGCCTTTTACCATCTGATATTTTCAATGGGGTCCTTGTCGTGTTATACATGGGGCTTTATTGACTTATAAATCTAGTTTGAATTTTAGTCCTAAATTGCGTTGATTGTCAATCGCTTTAAGTTTTGTTCTTGGACATATTATTTGGAACATTTTGTTGTATTGTGATGCATAGAATGTGGTTTGTGTGGACAGAGACAAATTGGATCAATGCTTGCATATTTGCAAGAAACCAAGAAGGTTTCCTGTAGTGCTGAATGGATCCCTTAAATATAATAAAACATGCATGGGTCTTAGGGTGGAAGGACCCGATTTCATGGGTTTAATATTTTATTTTGATAATAAAATGTCTTTGAATTAGGTAGTATCGTATAATCTTTCCTGAGATGTGCAAATATACTGGATTGAGTCACGCAATCTCATATTAAAACACAATCAAGTGTGATCAATTTAGTCTGCCTTTGTTGGCCTACGTAGCTTCTGACTTCAGCTTTGTTCTTTGTATGTTAAATTTGTTGAATTTTGCATTTTTTTCTCTATGTACAGCAAGACTATGAAGCTGCCCTGAAGGATCTTCAGGCTCAATTATCAATGGGACTTAGCTTAGCTGATATCAGGAGTAGTTTGCAGGCGTCAAATACCGACAGGAATGCTGAAAACAAAGGAAACACAAATACCGACAGGAATGCTGAAAACAAAGGAAACCGGACGTTGGCTAGTAATATTACCCCTTCTCCTGATTATCAAAAAACATATACTACTACTCCTGTTTCTCATAAGCGATGGAATGTTGATCAATGGATAAACAAATGTATTGATGCAAATGCTCAAACCAAGGGCACATGTTTGCCAGCTTCGAGCTTATTAGCTCTGGTTGAGAAGTTAGTTCCAGATTCAGATCAAGGCAACGTGGTCCGAAGGCACATATTTAAAGTTGGAAGCCATGAAGTGGTGGTTGGTTCTCAAACTTCGATTTTAAGGCAAAATATCAGGAAAATATATGGAACACCTGCATAGATCATGCAGGTACTAATGACTAATTTACCTTGAGTTTAACAAATTTTCTAAACTGGGGTTTAAAATAGTCATCCTAAAATTGATTTATGGGTCAAACTAAGTACCTGGTATCCAATTTTCTGGACCATCTGCATGATCATTGTAACCTTGTATGTGGTCCAGCTGTTTCCCTGATATTTTCCCGAATTTTTTTACAGAAATGCAGTGTTCCCACTGCATATAAGCCTAATCACTATTACTGGAACAGGCGCTTCTAATGACTTTAAGAGATGACAAGCACTTACTACTTGGTGTTGATATGGAAGATTATGCAGTGCTCCACTGGGGTGTCTCGAAGCAGTCATCTGGTGAATGGTTGGTAGGTTGAGAGCCCATTTCTTTTCTTGCTGTTCAATAGTATCATTGAAAATAGAAGTTGCCCCTATAAATATTTTGTTTGGGAAGCTCACACATTAACTTTTATCATCCATATATGTTCTTTTAATTCAGGCTCCTCCATTAGAAATTGTGCCTCAAAGGTCCAAGATGCTTGATGGAGCATGCCAGTCATACTTCGACAAGAAGTCCACTAGTGGAATATCTTTTCAGGTGATTACTTCTGCATATAGGTTCAATTGTATTAGTCTTCTTTCTTTAATAAGTTTTTTCCAGCACTCACCTTTATGGTATATAGCATGTAAATCACAAGAATAAAATTTGAACTATGTGAGCCATCTAAGAGATAACGTAATAGCCTCAATACACAAATAAGGTTATTTCTCATCATAATGGCAATTCTGAAACTTGTGAGGCCATTTCTGAGTTGTTCTGTTTTTAAACTTATATCCAGTTGAAGAATTTTCACAAACTTGATTGACTCAGAAGGTTGGATTTGATTGACTCAGAAGGTTGAATTTTCACAAACTTGATTGACTCAGAAGTTTGTCTAGAATATCATTGTTTTCTTGAGGAAGTATGGTGGCTAAAATCTTCTGTCAATCACTTTTTTAGTTCTTCACTTGTAAGGAAATATGATAAAGAAGAAGAAGAGAAAACAAGTAAGGTAAGTGTAGGATTCAAGACTATGGTGGCTTAAAATCACCAATACCTGAAATATATTAGCTTCTATGCTAAAAGTAATGGTGGAAAAGTTCATCCTACTTTTATTTAGGACAAAAGTTGAAAGTGTGACTCAGTGTACCTGTTATTTTGCTCAACGTCACGTGCGAGAAAAAGGTTTTGAAGTCCCTTATTAGTTTTGTCATGGTTTCCACTGTGTGCACTCCTGATCCCTCAGCTTGGTCAGTTTTCTGAGCAATTTGAAGGGCCCAATATTGGTGGTATTTTACTTTACCAACGTAATTCTCTTTTTAGATCTTTCATGTTGAAAAGTTTGAACTCCATATTTAGTTCTCCTTTTGTGGATTGTTTTTCTAATGGTCTGTGAGTATCATTTTGTCTGTGAGTGGAAGGGCTTTCGTATTGCATTAAAAGATTCTATAGTGGTCAACAGGGAGGTGTTTGCCATCACCTTTTACAATGGAGCAACTCTGCAAAGTGCCAATCCTTTCCCCATTAATAGAATGGAAATGGGCTTTTTTGAGCTCTTTTTATTTCTGTTATGGTATACAAATTGAGTATGCATCCATTGCATTAGGGAAACTGATGTGGATCACTGGCAAGCTACGACTTAGTCATCAATGCGTCGCTTTTGCAAAACCTCGTTATGCATCAAATCTTGGCTATACAAATTCTGGTATTTGTAAAACATGGTTTTAGGAACAATGCCATTTGGGTAGCTTCTAGATGAATCTAGTATATATCTAATCCCCTGTTTGGCTCATATAAATGTAAAACGATGTTTTGGCAATTTGTTGTAAATCAATTTAGGCGTTCCTTTCATAATTTGATGATTACATATCAGTTTTTTTAGTAATTAAAATATAATTCCTTCAAAATAAGCTATCTAGAGTATGAGAAACAAATTAGAGAATTCAAATCTTATTTTATAAAACAACTTATGGTCAAATTTTGATTTACGTCCCTTCCCTCTCGGTCTCTCTCTCAAGAATGTTTTCGAATATATTGCTTATTTGAAAAAAATCATATATGAATATGTAATTTTTAAATAATAATCTTAAATAATAATAATTAATTATCTACCCAAAAAATAGTAATAATTAATCATGAGTAACATGACCTACAAGATATATACCACTCATAATATTATTACTTATAATATATATTTTAATAAAGTCTTTAAATCATCATTATTCCAAAATAAATATTTAAATAATAATAAACATAAATATTGTAAAATCATAATTATGATAAATATGTAATAATATGATATTATTTTATGGGAAAAGTTTATATAGAGCCAAGGCTCTAAAGATTCAAATTCGAGCCTGCCTAAAACATTTCACTAGAAGAGGTTGTTTTGATACCCAAATATCCTCAAATTGATCATCTCGACATCAAGATGCATGGACATGAGAGAAAAATGGATTTCAAGTTTTGGAAATAGCGTATTTTGTAACGCATTTTTGGACCGTCAATTTTCAAGGTTTTGAAGTTTTCATAAATCTCTAGATTTACACTATTTTTGAAATTTTAAACTCTATAAACAAAGATGAAAATGTATTTTAAGGCTATCAAAAAGATTTTTAATATTGAAACCACATTTATCAACACTATTTGAAGGTAGGCTCTAATTTGATTGTTTAGAGCCTAGGCTGTATACAAAGCACACCCTTATTTTATTAGTATTAACATAATATTACAATATTAATAAATGTTATAATAAAAAGGACATGGTCTTTATGAGTCCTTGTCTCATATGTAGAAATGCACCCCCTCTTAAGAATCAAATTTTTAAATGAATTTTTTCCCTAAGTTTTTAGCGAATCTAAAATATCTAACATGGAGATCATTATTATGTAAAAAATTAATTTTAAAAACTAAAAATAATAAATTTTAATGGAATATTTGGAACATTGGTTTTAATATTTTTTAGAGGGACCACCATTTACATCTATATTTGAGATGGATGGTTTACGAGTCCAAAAATGTTGAGTATATTAAGGAAATAATCAATGTTTAGGAGTATCCTAACAAAACCCTTTTGAGTACTCTAACTTGGGTTCTAGGGGGCTACTTGATGTGAGTTATCAATATTCTCAAATTGGTCAAGTCGTGAGTTTCCAAATATAGCTTGTAGTATAATGCTATTCATCAATGAATTTGAAAACTATAAAAATGATTTTTCATGAAATGAAACTGTTCTGTTTAATGTGATGCTTATGGTTTGCTTTTCTATTTATCTTTGTTTGCTCATTCTCTGAAGCAATGTCTGGATATCAATTTGAGGCAAACGGAGTTCATCGGATTGCATTTTATCCTTTGGTCTGGTGGAACCTGGATTAAAAACGAGGGCTCAAACTTTTACATAAACCTAAAGTTGGTGAGTATAATACTTGGAGATGTTTTCAATTTGGTTTCTAACAGTTCTGCCTTGAGACTCATCTTTGTTGTGTTTTGCTGTTTTCTTATTGCATCTACGTTGAGATTGGATCTTATCAATGCTCTTGGCTTGAAAAGTCTCCCTTGGACCTATGCATCCAAGTTGGATATTACTTTTAATTTTATATTTTTTTATTCTTTTCTTTCTTTCAACATAGATTATGAATGGATGAGCTGTTAAGAACCTAACCATGAGTCTATTGTTTTATATTTATTTGTAGCTTTTGAAGCACTTTCAGGAAACAATAGGCAGTTCCGTATTGATTGAAGGGTTATAGCTAAGGAATGGTGTCAAGACAATAATTTAATCTTTTTCATACTTGTTAAATGTCTTTGTATTGTTGTGGTGTTCTTAGAAAGAGTGCATTTTATACTGTTATCTTCATTAGGTGATTTTATTGTTGTCTAAGTGGCCTTAAAGCCAAAAGTCTTATTCTCAGTGGAAGTTAGAGAGAGATTGAATTTGGGTATTTAGTGCACTGGGGCCCACATTCATATACCCCGAGTATTTAAGGCATTGAGAGTATGCGTTTTGAGAGTGTGAACTCTCGGGAAGTTGTGAGGGTCACCTCCTAGTCAGGACTAAATTGATTAGAATGCCTCATAGTTGATGTGATAAGCCCGAGGTTGGAGAATCCAATCGAGAATAATAAAACCCGAGTATTTAAAAGAGTATTCGTCTTGTATGGAATGGTCGGCTCATGGGACATGAGCCCGTATCGCGACACGAGATTGTTTCTTAGCATATGCACCCACAGTCATATGGGGAAGCCACTCTTTTATAGTATTATTTGACTTAGAAGAGTTAGTGCACATGTGCTTTGAGAGGACCCCTGTATTTGAGTAGGAACATATTCCATAAGAGTGCACTAGTAATCCATTGAACCCCGGTGACGGGAAGCTCTGGCTCAGCGACTTTGATGTGACAAATTATGTGTCCTTACCATAGACTGTGAAGCATAGGTCCGTTGGGTCAACTTGAGATATCGGTGGAACGCCATTCGGGTTGGTCCAATGGAAGACTTCGACTAGTGTTATAAGTCTAGAGATCTCATATACCTTTGGCCCAAGTTAATTTAAAATTGATGAGAAAAGATTTTATATTGATGAAAAAATGTATAATAATATTGAAAAATCATTTGGAGAATCTTTCGGATTTTTGAAAAAATTTTCAGAATTTTTAAATCATCAAAAATATGATTTTCAAATTTGTTAAACATAAATACCAAACAAGAACATCCTATGGGGATGCCACATGGATCCCAAGTGGCCATAGGGATGTGACGTGGCAACCCTACCTACCCACTCGTGGATGACATCATGCTGATGTCATATCCTTGTGGGCACCTATTTGTCATTAGTTCTTTTGTTAGTATGATATTATAATATGTTACCTTGTTACTTAAACTGTTATATATTATTATGACTTAAGTTTGATTTTAGTCACTTTTTTTTTTTGCTCACATGTGCCATTTTTGGCATGTGTGAAGTCATGGGATTTTGAGAATTAATTTGATTTATGTTATTATTCACATATGATTTTGTGGTATGTGGGTGGCACCACCTTATGGCTTGCTTTGGTGCTATTCAAATCCTATTAGTGGTGTCATAAAATATAGTATTCACGTGTGTGGATGTCCCATATTACTTTTATGTCCATGTCCTTGTCTTTTATTGACTCTCACAAATTATTTAAAAACCATGGGCATAAGTGTAAACATGAATTTGGACTTAATGGAAAATAATATATGGAGCTAAGGGCTTTAAGGTAAAATGACTATAATCCTAAGTTTTAAGGAGTGAAGGATGTCAAAAGCTCATCCATTGATCTTAGTGATAAGATATAGATGAGTGGCTTGGATAAAAGCCTTTTATGTGCCATTGATCTAAGGCATCAATGGTCAAGATCAAATTTACTTTATGATCTAAGTATAAAAGTAACTTACGAGATTATTTCAAAACCCTAACTCGAGTATTCACTTTAAAGAGAGAGAGAGAGAGCCCCCTTGACAAAAATGTGGCCACTCATCAGACAATCTTATTCCTTGAGCTTTCATTTGCAACCCTTCCATGGAGTAGTCCTTCATGTGTGATCAAGCTCATACTATTGCTTTACTTAGGTATTGATTTTTCTTCTTATATTTCAATTCCTACTACATCTCCATTATCAAAGCTTGTTGTACTTTTTAATTTATAGTAACTGTCTCCATCTTTTGGTCATGAAGACAGTGTAGAGTTTCCAAGCAATAGTGTAAGTCCATACACATAGCATGTGTAGACTAATGTGTTTACTCCATAACCTTGAATAGTTTCACTTTAAGATTATTGATCCAAATTTTCTGAAATTTTTATTTAGAGTATACATCTGATCAAAGGTTCATGTGATTATATTTGAGCATATGAGATAATATCTTGAACCCTTTTTTGCATAATGAAAAGTTCGTGTGGTCCCTCTTGAACCACATGGTGTAGTTTCACCATATCTTCTTTATTTTGTGTAGTCTCTCTCAAACTTTAAAGAGCTGTCTTGATACATGGCTCTCTCATGATTTGATCTCCATTAAGTGAAAAAAAAATGATCATTTGCTTCCCATTTGATTGATCTCCTTGAGTTATTATTATCACTCGTGCCTTAGACAATGGGACAAAATTAAGTCCTCAAAAGGCTCATTCGTAGCCCGGGCACGAGGGGTTCGAACCATGGTTTCCCCCATGTATGTTTGCATGGTAATTTGATATATTTACTGTTATTTAGTGATTCATGATTGGTAGAATTGAGTATGTTATGTAAATATTGAGATTGTTCTTTAATCTTGTGGTATGAGCTTTAATGCTATGCTTTATTGTTTATGTGAATTGAAATCTCATTGGATTAGTATGATCAAGTGTATGATGTGTATGAGACATGATGAGGATGAAGAATAAAAATGAAACTATTATGTAATTTTGATATAATGAGGAATTTTGAGTGCAAGTCATATAATATGTCGTAGAGATGTACATTGTGAGTAGTTGGACATTATATTGAGTTTAATTGTATTTTTGAGTAAGGGATTTGTAACGGATCTATTAGGGTTGGATTTTTATTATTCAAATGTGTATAAACTATATTTGTAGGCTGGAATATATGTATTATGGTTTTGTGTTGAGATATTCATGCATTTAAACCCTTGAGTTTTAATATAATGGACTTTTTGTAAAAGATTGCATATCTAGCCCATTGGTCATATACCACCAACATTTATTTGTTTTGATACCCTGATTTTGCCATGATGATACAATGAAAATCTGGTAGAGTGTGGGAGATGGGAAAGGAGTGGTCAAACAGTTGCTTGATGAAATATCTGAAAGAGAGAAGGACGCAGAGAGATCACTCATGCACAGGTGGGCTTGACGCATGAAGACATTGTATATAACTTTGGTTGTCACTTCTCCACATTAATAGCAATGCTGATCTTCTTGTGATCTGTGGTGTAGGTTTAGTATTGCAACAGACCTAATTGAAAGGGCCAAAAATGAAGGGGAATTGGGCCTTGTTGGAATGTTGGTTTGGTTGAGATTCATGGCGTGCAGACAACTCACATGGAATAAAAATTACAACGTTAAACCACGGTATGGAGCTGGGATTTTATTTGTGCCTTTCAGTTTTGTTCTTCTGATGGATTTAAAGAACATTTCCTAGAATACCGGAATCTCAAGTTGTCCCAGAAAACTAATACTTATTCTATTATGGAGTGCTAAGGCTTTGTATACATGTATGATGTATCTCACGGAAAGTCTCTTAAATCTTTTTAGGAGTGCCATGTTTGGATATTTTGGGACCTTACTTGAACTTGGGATGATCTTAATGATTCTTGGCCTTATTTTTTAGCTTCTTTCTTTTGTGTAGCATTGCATGATGTACGATTTTCCTCTGATATTGTTTGAATTTGAACATTTAAATGACTTCAGCATGCTCTAATATGACACTCATATGTATCAAAACCTTGAAGAAAGGTTACATTTGTCAATGGCATATAACATGTTTATTTGTTGCGGTATGGGTTGTTCTAGTGAGATCAGTGCAGCTCAACATAAGCTTACAGATTCACTGCAAAGAATATATATGGACGAACCAAATTACAGGGAAATTGTTCGTTTAATTATGTCAAGTATAGGCCGTGGTGGTGAAGGTGATGTTGGGCAGCGTATACGGGATGAAATATTGGTACTTCAGGTAACAAGAAGTTTTTTTTTCCCCAAAGAAAATGCGTCATCTCCTAGGGAAACATATTGCATTCATGTTCAACTTTGTTGTTTATTGATTTCAGAGAAATAATGACTGCAAGGGTGGAATGATGGAAGAGTGGCATCAAAAGTTGCATAACAACACAAGCCCAGATGATGTCATCATTTGTCAGGTGAAATGGCAGGCACACACACATACACAAAAAGCAAAATTTGAAAACACATACTAGAAAGTATTTTTTTTAGTACAGTTAACATAAGTTGTTCACTTTGGTGTGACACTTAGATCTTGGGGTTAGAAGGATTTGTTCCCTTTCCAAATTTTTTAGAAGGCTTTATTATCATTAAATAAAGGAAAAATTGTATATAAGTGCGAGGCTCTAAACAATTAAATTAAGGTGCACCGCAAAAATTTTACTAGAAGAGATTGTTTCGATGCCAAAAAATCCTCAAATTGATCATCTCGACCTCAAGATTCATGGACATGAGAAAAAATGAATTTCAAATTTTGGAAATAGTGCATCTTGTAATACATTTTTCAATCGTCAATTTTCAAGATTTTCAAGTGTTCATAGATTTGCTCGATCTACACTATTTTTGAAACTTTATATTTTGTAATCAGAAATAAAAATAAATTTTCAGGGCATCACAAAGATTTCCAGTGTTGAAGCTACATTTTTCGACACTATTTGAAGGTGCGCTTTACTTTGATTGTTTAGAGCCTCGGCCCTATACAAACTACACCCTTAGATAAACAGTTTTAACAAAAACAAAAGAAATATGATTTTGAGTTCATTAAGGTCTAGATCTTGAAATTCACCAAATGGATGGTCCATATTCATTGTTGGAGGGGGACATATTTTGACCATATCTAGGGTGCAATTGAATTTTATTTGTTTGGGATTGATTATTGAGATGAAGAGAAGGTATGTACAATTTTTGGGGTTATACAAATGCCAAAAACATGGTTTTTTATAAAAATGTGGTTTCATTATATTATAATGACAATGTTGATATGGCCCAGGCTCTCTTGGATTATGCCAAGAGTGATTTCAATATTGCTGTTTATTGGAAAACGTTGAATTCAAATGGCATTACAAAGGAAAGGCTTGCATGTTATGATCGACCAATTGTATCAGAACCTCAAATCAAGAGGAATGTTAAGGACGGATTCATTCGGGACCTCACATCCTACTTGAGAACGTTAAAGGTTTGGTTTAGCCCTTTACCACAGTTTGAGAAGCCTCATTGATAGAACTAGCCAAACAAAAATAATTTAAATATTGTGGCCACATTGTTAGTGATCTCCACAAAAGCTTTGTTTTAATATTGAATTGTTGAAAGCTATCTATTGTCTTTCTGAGATCAAATTAAATTTTTTGAAAATTGTTAACCGAGCTTTATATATGGCTAGCTATGTGGATCAGGATTCAGGGTTTAACATAAATTATACTTCTTGTTTAATAAAATTAATAAGATTACAATCTTAAACGTCTTGGTTCGCATAAATACTGATTCATTGGAAATTGTATTTTAATCATGATGGCTATTTATTTTGTCCTCGCTAGAATAATTCTTCTTTTCAAGAGCTGTTTGATCCACTTGTTAGAATGAAAATTTATCAGAATTCTCATTCACAGTTTAGTTTGAACAAAAAGGTTTACCTCTGCAATGTACGCCCTTGCTCAAAACCATAGCAGGGGGACCCTTTGGACCCGAAATTTTGGGGATAAGTTCTATGCACTCTGAGCCCAAGCTCTTCCCCCCTTTTCTTTAAGTATGCACCTTAAGAAGTGCCTTAAAACTGCACTATCCATGAACACGGACTTTCCATCTTTTTGACGGTCAAATCTAGGTCTTAAAAAGCTCAAATTCAATCTTTTAAGTTGTCCATCTGATAATGATGAGGCAATTTCCAATTTTGGGTCAAACAAATCCTCCTAGGGCTTTGATCTAATAGAACACCTGAAATTGTTGCCCTGTCACTGCATTTTCTCTCTTGTAAAAATCATTTTATATCTTTTTTTTTAGGTCACGGTATTGTTCATCGGATCCAAGAGAGCGTGTGTACCTAACTTAGGCCCGAACAAATCTCTAAAGTCCCTCAAAAATGATGTAGCACAGACACTATAGTGGTCCACCCTAGGGTGGACCAAAACTTTTTCCTTATGTTGATTATATAATGTAGGGATTCATCCTTTTATACAGAGTATGTGACACAAAAGCCTAAACTAACCCTGCATAAAGGACCATGTACAAATATACTCAATATACGAAAGTATGCTGTATGCATGTCAACAACTCCCTCTAATTGGTGCATACACTTTAGTGTCAGCTTGCTTACTAAGTAATAATCTTGGTGCCTGATAACTAATGTATTATAAAACAAATCTTCTATCAGATCCTCAAAGTTATATATGGCAATCAAAGAACACCACGAACCACAAACAAGACTTGAGTACAATGACAATCAACCTCGATATGCTTTGTTTTGTCAAGATATAGCCCGTTAATAGAAAACTTGATAGCACTGATATTATCACCATAAAGGTGTGTTTGAAGAGATGCATACCCCTGGGTTGGCTAACAACACGTGAAGCCACAAACCTTATCATAGGTAAAGGACATCGTTCCATGTTCTATCTCTCAGTACTGGACTTAGAGACTATCAGAGCAACTTGGGTAGAATTCTCGTTCACATATTTGTTGTTACAATGTTAGGGATTTATGCTTTATATATGAAGTATATGTGATACAAAATACTGATACAAAATATTTAAATAGCCCTATGCAAAGGACTATGTACTACGGCAACCAACATACAAAGGTCTGCATGTCATTGCCTTGAGTACACTAAAAATGATATATTCTGAAGCAAATTAACCCATTGAATTTCTATTGTCAAGTTAAAACCATTGATAGATTTTAGGTTCTCGATGCATCAAAGACATTGATAGCTAGCATATCTCATATTGTAACCCTCCTTGAAGGAAGTTTTTTCCATAAATAAGCACTCGATATTTTCCAAACTAAATAGATAGAGTTGCAGTCAGTTTTACTTATTCTAGAAATGTTTACATGTTGCAGGCCGTACATTCTGGGGCTGATCTTGATTCTGCAATTGCAACCTGTTTGGGTTACTCCTCAAAGGTAAGCCAAAGAATGTGTGTCGAGGATATTTTCCTCCAGATTTCCCTTCACAGTCATATTTTGTCACTCATATGGCTTAAATATCTATACAATAAATTGCAGGGTCATGATTTTATGGGTGGAGTTGCCATTCGCCCTGTTGGTGGATTGTCTGCAAAGCTTACGGTAAAGTGCATGAAATTTGATTTTGTGCAGTCTAATAGCATACTATCTTTGGGTACATGTTCAACATGATCATTAAGACGTATATGGACCTAAATTAACTTTGGATAAATAAAAATACTATAATTTTATGAACTGTGGGAAAACATGGTTTTAGGTCATTGCATCATCACCTTGGATGGTGACGTAGAGGGTCATCACATTCACTAAAAAGATGGAAACTGATGTAGAGTGGGACCTAATATTGTTTTCATGTCCTCTTTTGGTGACCCCACTCTCCTCTGTCTGTCATTTCAATGGACAGTACTCATCCAATGGACTTCCATAGTCCATTGAGTTGTTGCATGCAACCCCCTGTAACATTTTTGTTTATTTAGTGTACTTTATGGATTTGGGCCACTGCATTAAATTCATAACTTATGGCAGGAATGTTTAAAATTTGTCCAAGCACATGTTGAGGATTATCACACTGGTCCACTATTAGAGGTTTGTCTTTAGTTGTGCCTTATGACATTTATTTCTCTTCATAACCCACACTTTTCCTTGATTGGAGGAGGATATCTTTTTGAAAATCTGGACAAAATATCTTTTCAGAAACTACTGGAATCTCGCTGTGAGCTTCGACCACTCCTGCTTAAACCACATGAAAGGCTCAAGGATCTTATATTCTTGGATATTGCTTTAGACTCCACTATTAGAACATCCAAGGAAAGTGGGCACGAGAGACTTAGGAATGCCCAACCAAAGGTGATTGTCTTGCCTTCTGCTGAGAGATTGAGCTAGAACCACTGCTAACATTATTGTTTTCTGTCATCATCATCATCATCATAGCCTTCTCCCAATTAAACATTATTGTTTTCTGTACCAATCAATATATGTATATGCACACTTGAAAATAGTTTTTCCCAAAACTCCGTTTGCAGTTAAAGCAATTCATAATTTAATGTTTTAATCTTTCTTGAAATTGTCGGGCAGGATGTTATGTACTTCATCACTTTAATGCTTGAAAATCTGTGCCTTTCGTCTGTCAACAATGAAGAACTGGTTTTCTGCATTAAGGTACAAACTCCCACACTGCAAAAAGTATGCTTGCTGCTCTGTGGTAGCACCAATTGTCCTTCTTCTAGTGAATGTGAATGCGGCAATGATAATACTTTTGAAGAGTGCCTGTTACATTTTTTATGTATATATGCGCTATTTATAAAGAGCGCCATTTTAAATATCAAATCTTTCACGACAATGCCCTTGCATTGCTAGAATTCTACTAAATTGGTCTTGAATGGCCTTGGATCAGTTTGTACTGCTCTATGATAAGGAAAGATTCTTTAAAGGAAAATGATATGAAAGGTTTTCAGGATAAAACTTTTTCTGCCCTGGTGATTTAAAATGGATTATTGAAAATAATCTTCTGTATTGAATCTTAAATGTCGATGTGTATATCCAGGCCTTTGGAAACATGTTTGGTACTGGGATAGTGATTCTGTTATGAAATAAGATCTTAGTTACTCTTCTATCTTCTCATAATTGATCTGGTTCCTTTTCTGTAAGGATAACTTTCATTATGGGTTTGCATTATTATATGGGACCTTTTTGTACTTTGCTTGGCTCTTTTCTTCATAATTAAAAGCTAATATGTAATTAATAACATCTGGTGTGTTATTTCTCTTGAAGGACTGGTATCGTGTGACTGATTTGCATGAATCTAATGATGAGCTATGGGCTTTGCAAGCAAAGGCTGTTCTTGACCGTATTCGCCTGATACTTGCTGATAGGGCCGAATGCTATCATAATATTTATCAACCAAGTGCAGAGTATCTTGGTGTTCTGCTCAGGGTGGAGAGATGGGCAGTACGTTTTTATCCTATTTAACCAGATTTCTTTCTGTGATAACAACAACACTGCATCCTCTTAACTAATAATTTGCTCCATTTGAATGTATGATTCTATAAGCCATTAACAAACTTTTCCATCTTTTATTTATTAGATCAGCATTTTCACAGAAGAACTAATACGGTCAGGATCTGCTGCTTGTCTCTCCTTGCTTCTCAACCGTCTTGATCCCATTCTTCGAAGTGTCACAAATCTGGGCAGGTAAGTAGCTAATGATTCATGGAGAGTAAACTGTAATCCAATGGACTATTAGGATCATCACCATTTAATGAAATAACGAAAACCATGATGGAGAGGGAGGGAGACCCACCAAAGACCCATGGATGCCCCACTCCATCTATTTTCAATGGATGACAATGATTCTAATGGACTACGGTTTTCTATAGTCCATTGGATTATAGAATACTTTCACGTTATTTATTAAGAACTTTTGCACCTTATTTCTGAAGTTATATTGTTATATCTGTCAATTTCATTATTGAGTATAGTTTCTTTTTCTTGTACATTGGTAGTTGGCAGATTATTAGTCCTGTGGAAGTGCGTGGCATTGTGACTGTTGTGGAAGATATAGCTAAGATTCAGGAGAATGTTTATAGGCAACCAACTGTCATGATTGCAAATAAAGTGAAGGGGGATGAAGAAATTCCTGATGGGGTAGTGGCTGTTTTGACCCCTGATATGCCAGATGTTCTTTCCCACATTGCTGTACGAGCCAGAAATAGCAAGGTCTGGTGTCTGTACATTTGTTTATTCCAATATACAAAAATTCGGCTGACCGGACTGCCTAGGCGGCCTATTTCTAAAACCACCTAGGCATGGCCTAGGTGGGGGGGGGGGGGGGGGGGGAGTTCTAAGCGGCCTTGTTTAAGGCACCCGCCTTGGAGGGTCTGGGCACCTAATTGGTGCCACCTCATTTAATTTTTTGTTCTTTTATTTAGTGAGAGCGAATTAGGTCTATTGACAGAGAGACATTTTATTGTTGTACTTCTATTCATTTATCATAGAGAGAAAAAATATATTTTTTCTATAAAACTATCATTTCTTTAATTTTTGCTGATTAAAAAAGCAAAGTACCTAGCACGGCTCTTAAAAAAGTAAAGTATTCTTTTTCTTTTATTTAGTAAAATACTTCCTTCATCTTTAGAAGAGAGAGAGGGAACAGTTCTTAAAAAAACACATATATGGCACATTTACACAATAACTCATGCACATAGCCGTGATATTAATATTGCTTTTCTATACAATTGTACATTGCCTGGCATTAATATTAAATTTTTATACAAATCGAAACCACAAAAGGGAGAGAATGCAACCCCCTCCCCTCAAAAAGAGAAAAAAAACCCTAGAGCCACCCAAGTATATGGGCGCCACCTCCTCCTCCTTTAATATTGGCTTGTTCTAATATCCACAAAAGAAAAAATATTAGGATAGTGCCTGCTACACTTGCATGAATTGTGTTAAGTACTGTAGAAACTTGAAGTCTTAAAATAGTGTGAACCTTAGTTGTCGAGATCTTTCAACTAGGTGGCGATCCCGTTTCGACGCTCTAGGAAAGGGATATTAAAGGGATTTTGATTTTCAACTTTTGGAACCTTGATCCCCACTGTTAAGGATCTCGATCCCCACCACATCAAAAGCCAAGATGTTTAGCAAACTAATCATCATCGTCAGAGCCTTTTTCCAACTAATTGGGTCGGCTACACGAATCTCAGTCCGCTATTCTGCTCTATTAAGGGTCATACCGTCAGTGAGGATATAAGTCTCCATAAGATGAGAGAGCAAACTTAGGTGGGCTATTCATGTGTGGTGCCAACCCAGTACAACACCTGTTAGGAGGTGCAAGTTAGTTCAAGTGGAAGGATTGAAAAGGGCAAGGGGTAGGCCAAAACGGATGCGATTGGAAAGGATCCAAAAAGATATGGGGACTTTTGGTGTCACTGAGGATATGACTTTTAATAGAGCAGAATGATAGACCAGGATTCATGTAACCGACCCCAATCAATTGAAAAAGGACTATGATGATAATGATCTTTTCTCATTAGGCCTACCCTTTTCTGTTTCTGAGCCTTCCACTTGAACTAACTCGCACCTCCTAACAAATGTTGTATTGGGTTTGTGCAGCACATGGCTAGCCCACCTCAATCTACTTTCTCACATCTTATCAACCCGAATATATTTATTTTGAATTCTATCCCTTCTTGTTTTGCCACTTATCCATCTCAACTACACTCATTATATGGGTATGTTTTTTCTTGACCGTCCAACATTCCACCCCATAAAGCAAAACTGGTCTCACAGTTGTCCTATAGAACTTCCCATTCAACTTCATTGGTATGTGGCGATCACATAAAACTTCAGTTGCATATCTCAACTTCGCCCAACCAACTCTAATTCTATGTGCGACATCTTCCTCATTCTTTTTATTTTTCTGGATTATCGACCCAGGATATCCAAAGTGCGCTCTTTTTGGTATTTCTTGGCTGTCAATCTTTAATGACTTCCTCGTCTCTACGACTATTACGAAACTTGCATTCCATATACTCTGTCTTAATCTAGCTAATTTTAAAACCTTTAGATTTTAGAACTTCAAAGTTCTAACTTTGTGTTGATGCCATTTCGGGTCTCAATGATCAAAACTATGTCGTCCGTGAACAACATGTACCATGGTACTTCATCTTGTAGGTGCCTAGTTAAGTCGTCCATAATTAAGACAGAGAGGTATGCGCTCAATGTTACCCTTCATGTAGACTTATTATCACTGAAAACTGACTCGTCTCTGCACTAGTTGTTCATACACTAGTTAACTCTCCCTCATAAATATCTCTCGTCAAGTCGATGTAGCCTCTGGAGACTCCCTTTCTAACACCCACCAAATCAAATCTCGAGGTGCTCTCTATCATAAGCTTTTTTTGGATCAACAAAGACTATGTGGAGGTCTTTTTCCTTCGTCTTAAACTTTTTAATCCGTTACCTAAGTAGGTAAATAGCCTTAGTTGTTGACCTCCTTGGCATAAAATAGAATTAATTTTTTGATACACTTGTTTCATGCCTATGTCATTGCTCAATCACTCTCTCCTACATCTTCATAGTGTGGCTCATAAGTTTGATCCTTCGATATTTTGCATATTCTGTATGTCTCATTTGTTCTTGTAAATAGATACCACAATACTTTTCCTCCATTCATCTGGCATTTTCTTTGTTCTCAACATTTTGTTGAACATCCCGTCTCCCCCATGGACTTCGAAACCTCTATCGAATACCATCTAGTCCTAAAACCTTCCCTATCTTTGTCCTCTTCAAAGTTTGTTTCACTTTCGATATCCTAATCCTACGAATGTATTTAGGACCTCCGCTATCATTTATACCAACGGTTACTTCTACTGTTATATTCCCATTGTATTCATTATTTAATAATTTTTGAAAATAAATTCTCCACTTTTGTTGACCTCTTCATCTTTCAACAAGATCCTTTGAACTTTACTCTTAATGCATTTAATATGGTCTAAATCCCTACATTTTTTCTCTCTCATTTTTTCTAATTTGAAGGCATCTTTTACCGGTTCTTGTACCCAGTTTCTGTATAGGTTAAGTTTAGTCTTACTTATTATTTGTTTAGCATTTTTATTAGCATATTTATATTCTTCTAAGTTTTGATAATTTCTATTACATTGTCAAGTTTTATAACATGTTCGTTTTTCGCTAATGGCTTTCTAAACCTCATCACACTACCACCAAGTTTTTTTATCGAAATTTCTTTTCCCTCTAAATTCTCCTAAAACCTCTTTTGCCACTTTCTTAATACAGTCAGTCATCTCATTCCATATAATATTGATCTCATATTCAAAGTTCTATTTTTTTTTTTTAATTTATCCCTAAATGAGTCTATTTTCTCATTTTTTAAATTCCACCACCTAGTTTTTAGACACCTATTAATTTCACCCCTTCTCTTCGATGTCTTTAGAAAGATGTCCATAACCACAAGCCTATATTGGGTACACAAACTCTCTCTTGGGTAACCTTACAGTCTTTACATGATAGTCGATCTACCTTCTTAACTAGGAAGAAGTCTATATGGAATTTATGTGATCCACTTTTATAGGTTATTAAATGTTCATCTCACTTTTTAAATGATGAGCAAACTAATAAGTTTCTTAATTTATTGCCAGCTAGTAATGCGGCTATACTTTTAATATAATTCCATCATTTGTTGGCTCTAAATAAAAATATCCCTAAGTTATAGAGTGTATATAGTCCTATATCCTCTTTAGCCTGGGAGTAAGATCCACAAAAGGTTGAACTTGATATTCCAAAAAGTTTGGATCAAGATCCTAAAAAGTTGGATTGAGATCCCTAACATTTGGGATCTTGATCTACATATGCATTGTATGGATGACGCTCCCATCCATAGTGAGTTTTTAGCCTTTCACGATCCCCTGCTCTGGAGCGCATTCCCGATCCCAACAACTATGGTGCAAACTCTTCATTTTATTTTAAGCGGCCCTTTTACGCACATTCATTCTACAAAATGCTTTTGCATATATTGCATGGACATGGGTGGTGTCAGTGTTTGACACAGATATGTGGTGTCAGATTACTCATGCCATGAAGAAGAGGATTGGCCAAGAGGGCTGTATTATGAAAACAACCAAATCCAGCAATGTTGTACTGGTATTCCATATCATGATGAGGAGCAAGAGAATAAATTATACCTTAACTGTTGATATCGTATATATTTTGGAAATACTCGTAGACATTTTCAATGTAATGTTTCTACCCAAATCCAAAAAAAGATCATGTCTCTAAATTGGTGCAATCAGTGGTTAATGAACACGAAGAAGAATACAAAAGAATCTGCATTGGAATCTTAGGGGATAGGTGTCCAAGGTACAGCCCCAAACAGAAAAATCCATGTAACATAGGTTATTTTCTCACCTTTCATGTTAGAGTTTGGGTAAATCAGTTATTTTGGATAAAAAGCCCAATCTAGGCCACGTTTTAAGATTCCAAGTTTAGATAACCTCATGATTTATGCAGGTATTCCAGACACTGATATGATATTGATATTAAGCTTTGTTCGATATGATTCAAATTCCTCCCCAAGTGTAAACAGGAAACATGAACAACAGTTATGCACAGTTCAAAGTTTGCACACTGGTTTTTACGTATTGGATGTACTGCAGGTTTGCTTTGCCACCTGCTTTGATAAAGACATTCTTGGGGATCTAAAATCAAAGAAAGGGAGGGCAATATTAGTTCAACCTAGCACAACAAGTTTGGTTTACAGGTCTGCTCAATTAGAAGCTTTCTGCATTCCCAAAAAACTCTTTAACCATGATGCAGTTTTTCATATATTCGTAATTTGTATTTAATTGCAGTGAACTAAGAAGCTCAGACTTATCTAATGAGTCATTGTCATCCTTTATTCCTGCTATTGCTTTAAAGAAGAAGACCTTCAGTGGGAAATATGCCATCTCATTTGAGGAGTTCACTAGTGAACTGGTAAGTGTATTGGTAACATGCATATTTATTATTGAACTTTAAATGATAACTACTTCTTGTCTCAGTGTGCCATGTGTGTTTTCGATAGGAAAACCCTTGGCACATTTTTGTAGTTTTCTTGATGAAAAATCATTGTATGACTTGTTCCAAGTAAATTAATGAGATGAAATAGGCAAACTTGTTTAACTATGGCTATGAAATGATAGGCCTTCAAGCCTATGACTATGAATTTCATGTGTCAAAATTTGTAAATATAGTAAAAACTGGCATTTTTCTTCCCCAATGCTTTTAATAGAGAATCATCTCTTGATTTCATCTGATTTAAACTTCAGAGGAATTTCGTTTGTTGGTTGTCCAAAATGACATTTTAATTTTAGAACAAATGAATTGGGGCTGGAATCCCAGGCTTGGTTGTCCTAATGCGCAAAAGGATGTGAAGGATATCCCATTTATTATACAACGAACATGCTTACAATTGAAATTGGAAGTTTGCAAATGATAATTGACAAAACATTCTTGTATAGATGCTTTTATGCAGCAGTTTATTTTTCACCTCCCAACATTTTTTTCCTATGCATGAGAAGAATTGTTGTTGGCCCATTGAATTTCTATACTTTCATTTTAGGTGGGTGCAAAGTCTGTTAACATTCAATACTTGGGAAGAAAGCTTCCATCATGGGTAAAGGTTCCAATCTCAGTTGCTCTACCATATGGAGTATTTGAGGCTGTCCTGCGAGAAGTTGTGAATAAGGTAGAACTTTCTTCTATAGTGTATGCCAGACGATTTTATATGGCAAGGATGCGAGAAAAGTCATGCTTCTGTTTACTTATTTTTAATACTTATGATTTGGATACCTTCTCTGATTTTACATGATGTGACGTATCATGATATTGGGATTGTTCATGTTTCCTATCCATTTATGTCTAGTGAATACTATGTTCAACTTCATTTTTTTGTGATGCATAGATACTTCAGTATGGGCGATGTATTTAAAAAACTCATGCAAAACTGCTAAACTTGACCTCTTAACAATGCCTACGGCCATGTGCAGACAGCATAAGACCGATTTTCATGATGCGATAAAATTATACCTTTAAAAGTTTATCGTATTCCTCTTTTTTGGTATTTAACTCTGTTGCTTAGATTTTTGTACAAATAATCTCATAAGTTTACATGTGTTAATGAACTTCTACCTTTTCGTATGCAATTTTAATGACACTAGAGCTACTGCACTTATTAGGAGCTACATGTATCTCTGAAGTAAAAACAATGTATTGTGGGGTATTGTGTCACAAAATCATAATTCGGGAATGAAAACATTGGAACTGAAATGGACCAAAACTGTGACACCTAATCCCAGAGTCCTGCACTATCCCTGGTTGCATTGAAGTTTTGCTAGTTTGCTAAGCTATTCATCAATCACCAAAATTGCTTTCTTGTACATAGAGTTTGTAGACAAAGGAAACTCTAATTTATTATTGACTATTTTTCTAGATATTTATTTTTTCTTGTCGTGTAACATTCCATAATAACTTCACTGCTACAACCTGTATGGTTTCTTATTTTCATGTGACCTGTAGTTCCTGTCTTCCTTCTCATTATGACAAGAATTAGTGAGCACAATAGATATGGCCCACAGTGACATGCTCTTTGCAAACATTGTCATTTTATCTAGCCACATTTTGTGGATGATTTTAGTTGTAGTTTGATCTTTGATGTTTTTTACATCTTTGATTTTAAGTACAAGATGCTTAGCAAACTAAGATTAACTGTTGTACAATATGGTGTTCTATGTAGTCTGTGGAGTATATATACGATGTATTGTAGCACAAAAGTGTAATAGTAGTCCAAGGACACTTACATAGTTACTGTAATGAACAGAGGGCAAACATGTATCTTATCTCACATATATTCAAATGAAACCCTGGTGGGCAGTGACTTGGTCCATTTTGTGTTTTCTACAATCTCTTACGTATCTCTACACTGTAAACCCTAGAGTAGCTAATGTGCCTCGTTTTTATATATCAAATCTGCCTGGGTTTTATATGGTATGACAGCAGTGATCGATTCCATAGAAGCTGCTTGTATGCATCATACAATAGCATAGGAAGGTCAAGCACTTTTCTAGCAGGATCTAGGGCTGACATCATCATCTGTACAATGCTGATATCATTCTTAAGGACATGCCAGACACCCATATTTCTTGTTTTGCTATGTCCTTTGAGCTGTGGATTTTGATACTCAAAGAAGGGATTCTGGTAAGATTTGAAGGTTTTTGATTGGAACAATTTATGTTTTCCATGTTTTTTTATTCTTGCAATATCTCTTGGTGAAGTCTTGAAACTCTGACCTATACTCTTTCTTGAGCCATGTAGACTGATCTATAGTCCTATTACTCTGCTTTGGGCCACAATCTCAAAAGCTATGGCATGAGAGGAGACCCTAAAATTCCTACAATTGTTCACTCTGAGAGTGTTATCCTAGTTTGTGATTACTTCTGCTAACTTAAATGGGGCGGATTTTTGCCATGGTCTCCATCAGCCAGATATTTTTGCTTGGGGGTTATAAGTCGGGTCATATTGGTGGGTCTTCAAAATCACTGACCCAACAAACTCTAGATACAATGAATGGCGTGCTAGTAATGCTATTGTGATGGTTGGCTTTTGAATTCAATGGAGAGAAATTAGGATTGGACTCATGTTTCTTTGTACAACAAAAGAAATCTGGGATGCTATAGAAGAACAATTTTCTCAAGGAGATTATTGTGTTGTTCCAACTTTACAGAGAGAACCAATTGCAAGCAGGGTAATTATAGAGGGGTTGCATAATATGTTACCTTATGTGTTATTTGGGAGGAGTTAAATCACTCTATGACTCTTCATGATTGAGTGTGCTCAGGAGCTTGAAAAACATGTTTCCAAGGTTGAGAAGCAAAGGACCTAGGAGTTGCTAGTAGGGCTCAACATAGAGTGTGAGACTGTTTGATGCCAAATCCTTACTTGTGAGCAAACAGCCTTTCCTTTGTACAGTTTACAATCTTTTGCTGAGGGAATATTAGATTCGGACCCGACCTGACTTGGTCTAACTTGGACCCGAACCCAACCTAGACTGGGGACCGGTCCAAGTCATTTGGACCACCCAACCCATCGGTCAAGTCGTCTCTAGGTCTAGAAATAAAAATAAATGAAAACTTTATTTTATAATATATATATTCAATATTATATATCTTATATAGTTACGTATTTTATACTGATATGTGCCAGGTCGGGGTCGGGTTTACCCTCAACTGGACTGACCCGATAGGTTCCAAGTTGGACCCGGACCCGGACCTAACCGGGGTTGGGTCCTAGTCATTTGAACTATAGACCAACACTTGGACCCGACCCTGTTCAGGTCGTTGGGTCGACCCAACCCAATTGCCCCTGCTGGATTAGTGAGGTCATGATATATGCATGAATAATACTCGAGTTTGGCTCTCCAATCCCCATCCTAAGGGGTGTTAAGATCGTTCCCAAGAAACACCCTTGCTTTGGCAATCCTGGGGATTTAGTTGCAGGCTCTCTCTTTGCCTATATACTATAGGGTCTGGTAAATTAACTAGCAGCAAACCTAATCAACGGGAATTGAGGAATGAAGTCGTTCCTTTCTCTAAGGGCATAGAGAGAATTGAAAATCAAGCACAAGGAAGAAAAGCAGCCTTTTTCCTCACTAAGGTTGTACAGAGGTCTGAGAAGGAGGTCTCTATTTCAAAGATTAAGATAAGGCAAGTCCTTTGAGTCGATCTTTATGGCTGATTGATGAGTTTCTTCTTCCCCTGCTTTATGCGAATGTTTTGTTGGTTAGTTCTCACCAACAAGGAAGGAATACCAGAAAGGGAGCAAGCCTCAATGGAAAGACATCGAATGTGATTGGAAGTTAAGGGTGGAGGCCATTGATCAAAGCCAAAATAGAATCCATGGTTAAATCCACTACAAACAACTTGTTGAATGTTGTTTCCTAGAGAGAGAAACATTCTTTATAATCACTGTTGCTTGCCTATTATATCTTCCTAGAGAGAGAGGGGAAAAAAAAAAAAGAGGAAAGAGAGAGTGCATGTACTGAGAAATATAAAATTAGTCCCACATTGAAGAGGAAAGAAAGAATAGATTGGGTCTAGACTCTAGAGTTATAAAATGAAAGAACTTGTTCAAAAAGGTTATTAGATCAGAGGCTGGCCGGTCGGTCTCGGCCTTAAACCATGAATTTGGGCCGGGCTCTGGTCTTGTCTTCAAAGACAATTTCAGGCTCGCGCCTAACACTAAAGAATTTGGGCCAGGCATGGCCCATTTCATACCAAACTTCTTTGTATCTAAAACTAGGTCCTTCACCAGGGCTGACTTAGAATGCACATGAAGCTTCCCAGAAGTCATTGTCAAAAGGTATTTCCTCTTCTCCTCCTATATCACTTCATAAAGGGAAATCCTCATCCTATTCATCATATTGTGTCGTATACTCTCTCTCTCTCTCTC
>NW_006499858.1:4043599-4059929 GCF_000471905.2 Amborella trichopoda
ACCACTGATTGTAACACATAATCTCACAGTAGTCATGGTATGGGCTCCTAAAAGCGTTTAAATTGTATTGAATGTATCCTGCATTTTCAAAAACATTGCAAGGAAGCATTTCCTTTAGCTTTTTTTTTAATTTATATTTCAACATGACATTGCAAGGAAGCATCGTAGAAACAATAAATTGTCTTTAAAGGTTCTTCCCATGAACTAATTTCCAAGGATGCTATGACGCATTTCAAGAAAACATTGATTAAATGGTTTTGATCTGTTATGGAGAAACTTCTTTGCTGCAAATATTACTTTAGCTGAATGTTAGCATTTAGAAGTTTCATTTAGAGTACATTCCGTTTTCAAAGTGCAAGAATAGCAGTAACCTGTGTCTGCTATGTACATTTGGCCATAAGGGATTCATTGAGTTTCCTTGAATAAAATTTGGTCCAATAGGCTTCCACACCTCAATCTTTTTTATACTATTTTCAAGCGCCTTGGTGTCTTGCTAAACCCTCTCTGTAAGCATCGAGTTACTGATTAACCATAGAACTATCCATGAGAAAAATCAAGACTAGAAATTAATAATCTCTCTTTCCAGGTTTGGGCTTCAAAGTGGAATGAAAGAGCCTATATTAGCATACAAAAAGCCAAAATGGATCATAATAGCCTTTGCATGGCTGTCCTGGTTCAAGAAATTATATGTGCTGATTATGCTTTTGTGATCCACACCAAAAATCCCTTATCAGGGAACCCTACGGAGATTTATGCTGAGGTAATGTTGTGTGTTTTTAAGGCTTCTAGATCACGAAAATGCTTCTTCTCACCCAATTTTGTTTTGTTCAAATAACAGATTGTTAAAGGTTTGGGAGAAACTCTAGTGAGTGCTTATCCAGGTCGAGCTATGAGCTTTGTAACCAAAAAATCTGATTTGAACTCACCCAAGGTGCAGCTGACTCCTGCTTAGAAACTCTCTCTCTCCCCCCCGCCCCTCCTCCTCCTCTGGACGCATGCCCTTTCACATACATGAAATATGGGCATGCATACAATAACATAATGTAGTGGAATGTACAGGTTCTTGGTTATCCAAGCAAGCAAATAGGCCTTTTTATCAAGAGGTCCATCATATTCAGATCAGACTCTAATGGTGAAGACTTGAAAGGCTACTCTGGTGCTGGGCTTTACGACAGGCAAGTTTGTTTTGTTTCCTTAACCTATATATATGGTGAAATTTCATGAAAAATCAACATTGAAATCCTAAAAAGAATGGTTCTGAAATGAGCAATCTTTCTTGAGCAATGCAGTCTATTCATTTTATTTTTTTCCTCACTTTATTGTCTCTTAATTACAGTGTGCCCATGGATAAAGAGGATAAGGTGGTAGTGGACTATTCTTCTGATAGATTGATAGTTGATAGAGCTTACCAGAAATATATATTTTCAAAGATTGCATTAGTTGGGAAAGTAATTGAAGACCTCTATGGCTCTGCCCAAGACATTGAAGGGGTGGTTAAAGATGGAGAAATATACGTCGTTCAGACAAGGCCACAAATGTAATGAGTTGTAAATTCAAGTATAGTTTATGCTAAATAATGGGGGATGGACAGGGTCTTCCTGATAGGCTTTTTTCCTTTTGATCTTGGCCTTATTTCAAATAAATAAATTACAATAAGATATTTATTGAGCCCTTTTAATTGTGATATTTCAAGTTGGATTAGTGATGAAAGTTACATGTAGAAATTCATGATTGTAATGTATGTGCATTCCTCTCTCTGTCTCTCTCTCTCAATTTTCTATTGAGCCCTTTGTCATTGGTATCTTACAAGTTGGATGATGATGAAAGTTGGATGTAGAAATGCATGCTTGTAATGTCAGTGCATGCCTCTCTCTCGTTTCATTTTTATTATGCATGGTCATAGTGATTATATGAACCTGCTCTGTGGCTTCTCATAAGCTTGGCACATCTGGACCATCCCATTCTCATTGATAGTCCGATTAACGAGTATTGAATCCAACCCTTTTCCTTGTTGCGGGCTACGCATCATTTGATCGGGCCCTCCATCATGGTGGATGCTCCTAATCTGATGTCTTATTGTAAGTCCGTCAGATTTTTTTTAATAGTTCTTGTTCAATTTTGGGCACGTAAAATTTATGAAGGCATCAATTCCAAAATGGAAGGTTAAGATTTTGCATTTAACTCAAATAATTCAAGGGAAATGTTTTTCCTGACTGCGGACCCATGCGTCCTCTTCGATTTTCACCTGAATCACGCTTCAAAAGCACATCCATATTTTTTTCAAATACTATTCGGCCCAAGATATATGAATGTGGATCTCCAAAAATAATACGAATCTAATGATCTTCGAAAAATTGAAATGATTGTTTGAAAGAAGAGCGTACAAGATGAACCATTTTTACGCTAACATTTTAGCAGGGTGGAAACGTGTCCGTAACGTCCCCCCTAAAATCAACATGATCGCCCATGATAACTTTAAGCATGGGCTATTTGACAGATCGCTCACTACAATGCATTTATTTGTCATGCTTGGATTGTGTATCGTCATTGAACCAAAGAGATTATATGCTAGGCCTTTACATAAATGGGATTGTATTTTTTGTACAAAGAGGTTATAACTATTCTTAGTCATTAGATATGGTGCATAAGAAAAAATCATACCAAAAGATTATATACAACAAGTCCAATTTTTGGACATTAAATGCGGGTGCTTGGGCATTCCAATTATTATTCTTCTTCTTCTTTTTTAAATAATTATTTGGTGATTGTAAAGTGCATCAAATTTTTGAATCAAGTAAATCTTCCTAAGTTGGTCATTTTTTAGAGGACGTAAATGTAAAATTTAATCCAAAAGGAGCACACCTAGGGCAATTGTCGTTATTTATAGACCCGAACCTGGATGATCTATCCATGACCAGGATGAAACTTGGGTGAAAATAAGCAGAAATTCGAATTGACTGATGTTGAATAATCAACAGATGAGTGTAGTTGGGGGTGAAATGCCACTCGAACCCAAAGCTAGCTAGGTCTCCTCGGAATTCATTGACATGCAACAGTTGACTAGAAATCTACGGGTAAAACATTTTTTTGACGTGGGCAGCGAGAATGGTACCAAATCGAGATAAACTTTGAATACTAGATATGACGCGAAAATAACAACAGGTAATGTTAGCCTGTGAGACGGTGGGAGATAAGCTTAATCATCAAGAGGGAAACAGCTTTGAGCGCCACCTAAAGCCCCTAAATGACCGCTTAGTGATAAAGGAGGTAGGGCTGCGGAGACAACCACGAGAACAACCATGAGGTTTGCCTAGAAGCAACTACCCTTGAACTTATTTGGAAGTGCTTAGGTCCAACATCGAAAACCAAAGATGCATGGCGGTTGGACTCACCAAAAACTTTTTTCTTTTTTAACGTTTGGTATTATTAAAAAATTTTCGTTATTAATCTTGGCATGTATTCCAAAGCAAAGTGAATCTGAAGCACCACTGACACTACTTTGGGGGCTCTAACTTTGAAGGACCATATCTATATAGCAAGATTTCAAAAATTTCATACTTTAGAAAAATTCCTTGTAACTTATGTGTTAAAGTTATAAGGGAAATTATCAAAAATAAATTTAAATTCTTTTAAAATTAAAAAAATACTAATTTTGTTTAAAATTTATATGCATACCCAAAATTTCAAAAAACTTTTTGCCCAAAAATGCCTTTCACAGCCATAATAGGTCACTACAATCCTATTGGAGCCGAGATGCAGCCTCTAATAGGTTGTGACATCATGGCTCTAGTAGAGTTGTCGTGCCCAAGGGAAGCATGAAAGACATTTTAGGTAGAAAAGATAACTTGAAAAATTGGGTATGGATGTAAATTTTGAAAAGTCCTATTATTTTTTGAATTTTTGAAGAAAAAAAAAGGGCTACTTTTGATAATTTTCCATAATTATAATAAATAATTGAAATTTGGATGCTAATTTAGCTACAAAAAGCAAAATGGTTGAAGCTTAATGAGTTAAAGGAAGAGGAGATCATATCATAACGCATCCACCTTCCATCCCAACAAAGGACCGCGTGGATTAGCAGCAGTTCCAATTGGCAAATCCCGATATCTTCGTATCTTCCCAATTAAGCCCTGAATCCTAGGTACTTGTGTTTCTCATTCATCTCCCGGGTACTCTTATTAAAAAAATATTTTACTCATTTAATCCCTCGGGGAAACCCCATTTATAATTAACATTAAAAAACCACTTAAAATTAATTTTAAGTCCCCAAATTTTGGAAATGTAATATCTTCAATCTATAGATTAACCTCAATAAAAACAAATTCTTAATTATGCCATCTATGCACTTAATAAAAATAATGTCTCTAGATTGAATAGAGATCATCTAATATTTGGATGGCGAGATCCATGTATTGCAAAACTCAACTTTTAGAATAATTATCTAGTAATTTTTAAGTTGTTCCCAATGTTTCATATTAAAAAAAAAGAAAAGTATATAAAGAGACTATTTACTTTTCATATAAGGAGGTCACAATAATTTTTGTCAATCAGATTTCAAATCAAATAATTGTAAGAGTGTCATTGACTGAACTCAAAATGCAAAAAAAATTCTTACTTCTCAAGCCATCTAATTTGACATTTAATTACTAAGAGCAATTGTGACCTTCTAATAAAGATAAGAAAAAGTATACAATGGAACCATTTACCTGTGGTACAAGGTGGTCAAAATTAATCTTGATAATTGGATGTCAAATTATGTGGCTATATTTTCCATTGAGCAAGCTCAAAGTTCAAAGCGACTTTTTTGAATTTTGTGACACACGTAAGCTATCAGATTTCATGTCAAATGGTTCTAAGTAATTGTGATCTCTTTGTACCAAAGGCAAATGGTCCCATTGTATACAATCCTCCAACAAAATTATCAAACTCTATTTGATAAATATGAGATCATGGAACCTACAAATTCTTGGGATTTCCTGAGATTGCCAAGATTAATGAATCTGATTTCTTAAACTTATACTACATAAAATTTATAAACGTCCTTCAAAAACCAAATATTCAAAGAAATTTGCCCCTAATCCATGGGTTTTCTTGTTTTTCTCTCTCGACATACTTTTGTCTCCCTCTTCTTCCTATTTTGGAACTAAACAGTTTGTGAATTTTTCTCTCTACCTATTGCTACAGCCACAAAGATTCATCATTTCTTCAAAAGCCACCTTTTAATTTCCTCTCTCTAGGTTTCTTGCATGTGTTATCAGCATGCAACAAATCAATTAAACTCTGTTGCAATGGCTGAAAAGTAGAATTCCTTATGAGGTTACAGAAGTAGAAGCCAAAGGCAATTTGTGAAGATGAAGAAATTGCTTGAATTAGAGCTAACATTGTCTGAGAGACAAACTTGAGTGTGATGATGTAGAGAGTAAACAAGGAGTTAAATGGGTGGAGTGGTACACAGAGAAAGTGGATGGGAAATAGCCAAAAAAATTCCAGGCCACATAAATGTTGGAAAAGACAGAAGCAACTAGAAGCCCACTTCTACAAGTTTTCTTTATTGGAAAATTGTTTCATGTGGGGCCGCATTTCTACATATGCGGTTAAGAAAGTATAAAGCATTTATCTTAAAGATGGATGCAAGTAGGTGTTTCATCTAAAAACAATGGAAACTAGTTGTCCAAATGTTTTCTTACTAGAATTATTATTTTTAGTTTTAAAATTTTATTTTATTTTTATACTTATAATCTCTATATTAGATATTACATGTCTGTCCTTAAAAATTAAATATTAAAATCCATCACAAAAATAGACTTATTAAGAGGCCCACATTTCTACATATGCGAGCTTGACCGCATAGAAACCGGGTCCTTTCTTTATTGGGCAGTGAGCAAAATCCGTACCATCAAAATTGATGAACGGAGCAGAAGGCTGCAGCCCAAGTTCAACAAATAAAGCTGCATCCATATAGAAACCGCATTCAAAGATAAATGGTCTCATTATATACAATCTCTTTGTGACCTCAATCCCGAATGAAAAAATTGTATGTATAAACTTTGTTCGACTGTCCAACCGATTAAACCCCTGAAAGATGATAAGGCACTGGGTCCAGATGGGGTTATGGTTAGAGAGAGAAAGAAATATTTGATGGTGGTGGTTTTAGGGGGGTTGAATTCGCAAAGGAATCAGATTGTTGATGCAGTTGTGATTACTTGGATTCTTGGTGCTGCCTTGGTTTTGCCCATTTTGCAGGTCAATGTTGTCTGGGGCGATGAGAGGATGAGGAAAAAGAAAGGATTTTATTGTTGAAGACTTGGTCTAGGGTTTGTAGATATGTTTCGTGTTCTAGAGTTTCTCGCGAGGCAGCTTTGTTGGTGGTTTTGGAAGACACAATCTATTGGGGGCAGTTTCCTTGTTGTTGCGAGCTACTGGTTGATGATCTGAAGCAAGATTGAACAGCAGAAAGGTGGGTTTATAAACGGCAGGTAGGTTGCCTTTTTGTGGGTTTTGTTTGCAGGTGTTTTCTTTTGTTAGGTTTTATTTGGAAGATAAGGAGCCATATGTTGCTTGATTGGCTTCGTGTTTATTCTGATTTAGTCTTGCTTCCATGTCTCTTAATGTTTTACTTGTTTTGGTTTGATGGGGTTGAGTTTGTCATAGAAAAAAAGGAAAAGAATTAGTGGTAATGCAAGGCAGCTCTACCTTTGTTAGGATCTTGTCTTTTAAATGGGGAGAGCTGAATATCAAAAAGGAGTTCTCCATCACTGGATCGTTTTCACCTCCTATATGAGATTTCTTTGGCCTCTCTGATTGGGCTAAGAGAGGGTGGAATCTCTCATACTCTCTTGATGTGAAGATTATAGGTGAGAATAAGGTAGTTTTTAAGCTCCAGTCTAAGGACGAGGTCATTAGAGCTCTTCGTAACCGCTTCTGAAGGTTACACGAGAGCCTTCTTTCGATAGATTTATGGAAGCCCTCGGATCATAGATCCTTCATTCAGTGGGAATCTCTTTGGATTGGTCTTACTGGTATCCCGTTGCATGCTTGGAATTTGTCCATTGTTAAAAAGATTGCAAATGAAGTAGGCTCTTATGTGGATATAGATTGTGACTCTTTCTTGAGTGCGGTCTGTGAGGTGATTTGGGTTAGAATCTTAATAGTTGGTGGTTCTCTGCTACCTGACAAAGTCTGCCTTTCTATGGGAGACGACTCTGTCGAGATTGGTATTGTTAAAGATGGTGGTAGTCAGGGGGTACATGGTCAACCTCCCGCTTCTCGGCCTTTGAATCAGAATCAAGGGACAGGGAAGTTACAGGTGCCAAAAATTGGGAGATCGTCGGGGATTTCCTATCGGAAAAAAGATGTTGCTAAGAAACAGTCCCAGTGCAAGTTTCGCAAATTTGAATTAAAAAATCATGTAACTCCCAATGTTTCAAAAAAGTGGATTGCGGTGGAACAGTTTCGGGATCTCACGAAGAGCTTCTTGTATGGTTATGGTAACTGCCATTTGGTGACGGATTCTAATAAAAACTTTAATAAGAAAATTCTGGATAAGGAATGTAGCAAGGAATTTCTGGTCTTCCTTAAATAGGTCTAATGTTGACCTGCTTTGTCGGATTTTGGGTGGACCAGCAGTAGAAGATAGTGATCTTGAGGGTCCACCACATTTTTTTTAGCTTGGTTGCAGCATTAGTCCCAAGAAGACAGCGGAGGACAGGCAATTGACTTGCTTGGGAAGGGAAAGTCTTCCATCGTATCAGCCTCTCTTGGGAGGGGTATATTCTCAAGTACAGGTGGCCTTTTCATGGCCTAAGGTCCTTGAAAAAAGCGTCCAAATACAGGTTTCCAAGGAGAGTCTTCAACCTTCGGCTCTCTCTCTCTCGTTCTTCTCCTTCTCCATTACAAACCAGATGGTTAGGCGTGGTGCATCCTCCTCCTTGTTTGTTTCTTGTGCTCAAAGAAGATGCATCCTCTTCTGTTCCGCCTTGTTGCTGCTAAAAAAACAGGACTCGATTCGATCATCTTCTTGTCGATCCCCTCACCATTATGGTGATTGAGCGGGAGGAGGACGGTGCACTTTTGGAACACGATTTTGTTGAGCCTGTATTAGGGGAGGAGACGGCTCCACATCCAATTGAGAAGATTGCCTCTTCTCAACTGCAGCTGGTAGTTTCTCTTGAGGCTATCATTGTCAACACTAGTGTCGTCGGGTATCCTTTACTTATCTTGATCTCTGAGGATGACGTGCCGTTAGTGGGGAGGATGATGGTTGAAATGAGCATATGGGCGATCCCCCACTCGCGATCGTGATAGATGCTATTAGTAAGAACCTCAAAGCTAAGGCTGGGACGACTAGAAAAAAGCAACTTATAGTCCCTGTGAAAGAAATTGAGGCTAATGAAGCTGCTTTATGGCTGATGGTGCTTCTGGGTTAGTTGCTGATAAAACACCGAGTGGCAATATGAAGAATGCAGGGAAGAAGAAAAAGGTATTCCATCGGGGTGCTCGTTCTTCCGCTAGATTGGAGGCACGTGGCTTACCTAAAGGTGGATACCTGGCTACTGCTCTTGCCTATCATGATCTAGAGGTGGTAGATGTTGACTCAAACTCCCCGTCCTCGTCTTTATCATCTGATGGAGAAGCATTTGAATCAAGGCTACTCAAAGAAGCCTATTTCGGTGGTAGTCCTTCTGGACCAGGTTATTCTTCCTCTATCCTTCCTTTTGAATGAATATTCTATCCTGGAATGTGAGGGGTTTGGGTAACCCTATAAAAAAGAGAGATGTTTTGTTTTTAGTGATTAAGTTTAAACATGTTATTCTAGCTTTACAGGAGACCAAACTTCCTAACCCCACACTTGCGGGTGTGAGGGAAGTTTCAGGTCATGGGGCAGTTTCCTTTGTTGTTATTGATGTTGTGGGTAGTTCAAGAGGCCTCTGGATACTTTGGGATCCTAAGGTTCTCTTTTCTTTTGAGACAATTGTCCGTGATAATTTTCTTTTGTTCGGTTTTAGGGGTCCTATATTGGGTTTTTCTTGGGGCTTTATGAATGCCTATGGGCCAAATGTTTCCTCCTTGAAATATGGTTTTATTTGTGATATGCATTCTGTAGTTTAGTCGATGCCTTATCCTGTTGTCATTGGGGGGATTTTAACCTTATTAGGCGGCCTGATGAATGTCTAGCCGGCAACTCAATAAATATTTTTATGCAGAAGTTTAACAATTTCATTGAAGTCAATGCCTTTTTTGATTTACCTATTATTGGTGCTAAGTTTACTTGGTCAAATAATAGTGTAAGTAATCTTGCTATGTCAAAATTGGACGATTTCTGGTGTCTGCAGGCTAGTTACAATCTTTTCCACTTGCCTTTGTGAAATATGTGGTATAGCTCTCCTCAGACCATGTCCCAATTCTTCTTAATACTGGAAGTCTGAGGGGAGGGCCTAAGTCTTTCAGACACAAGGTGGGATGGTTGTAGGAAAAAGTGGTTATGGAGATCATAAAAAGAACATGGCTGAATACAATGGTGGTTGGCCAGATGGATTTCCAAATTCATAAAAAGCTGCACTATGTTAAACATAAGTTGTTAGATTGGAAAAGAGTGAATAAGGTGGATATTAAGGCGAAGATCGATGTGGTCATTTCGGATATTGAAGGCTTAGAGTCTGACCTTCAGAATAGTGGTAAATTGTCTGGGACCTTGATTATTGAGCGAAGTCTGAAATTGAATGAGCTTGAGGAGTTACGCAAGAATGAAGAAGTCTTTTGGAAGCAGAAATCTATGATTAAATGGTTGAAAGAAGGCGACCTCAATACCAAATTTTTTCATATTATTGCCTCCTCTAGACGTAGGCAAAATGATGTCTCAGGATTGATTATCCTTGGAATAGATCCTGAGGACATTCTGGCCATGAAAGAGGGTGTTGTGAACCATTTTAAGAAGGCTTTTTCTAAGGAGGTGTTCTTAAGTCCTAATTTTCTCAATGTGCCTTTTAAGGTTCTACAAGGGGATCAAGCTTGCCACCTGAAGATACCTATTTGTTTTGAGGAATTAAAAAAAGTTGTTTTTGCCTTGGCTGGGGATAAGGCATCGGGTCCAGATGGTTTCCCTATACTGTTTTTTCACAAGTTTAGGATATTTTGAAAGATGACTTACTCATTTTGGTCAGAGAGTTCTTTATTAGGAGTCAAGCCTTTAAGGGTATCAATTCTACCTTCTTGGATTTAATTCCCAAAAAATTGAATATCGGTGAGCTCTCTGATATCTGACTTATTAGCCTGCTTACAAGTGCCTATAAAATTATTGTCAAAATACTTGTTGAGAGACTTAAAGAAGTTCTACCCTTCATCATCTCAAAGTCTCAGTCAGCTTTCATTAAGGATAGGCAGATTACATATAGTATTTTGGTTGCGTAGGAATGCATTGACTCTCAGGTTCTCAGTAAGATGGAAGGTGTGATGTTGAAATTGGACATGGAGATGGCTTATGATAGGGTGGAATGGGGGGTCTTGTTAGAAATTATGAAATTGATGGGTTTTGGTGACAGATGGAGGAGCTGGATATTTGGGTGCCTCTCTTCTGCTCATATCTCCATACTGTTCAAAGGGAGTCCCATTGGTTTTTTCAATGCCTTTAGGGGACTTCACCAAGGTGATCCACTATCGCATTTTCTTTATACAATCTATGCAGAGTGCTTAGTCTCATGCTGAGTAATGTTAAGAGGAGTGGGGCCCTCTCAGGATTCAAAATTGCAAATTCTGATATCATTTCTCATATTCAATATGCAGATGATACACTTATTTTTTGTGATGCGAAAGCAATGCAATTGAAAATTATCGCCAGATTCTTAGAAATTTGTGAAGTAGTTATGGGGATCAAAGTAAACCTCCACAAGTCTTCACTACTGACTATTAATTGTGGGGTAAGGGTGGCTGAGAACCATGCAAGAGTGGGGGGTTATAAAGTGGAATCTTTTCCTATATTCTACTTGGGCCTACCAATTTCAAATTCTAAATTCCCTATTGTCGTGTGGGATAAGGTAATTGAAAGAATACAAGTTAAGCTAGACTTATGGAAGCACAAATACTTATCTCTAAGGGGAGGGTCACTTTGCTCTGATCTTGCATAGCCAATCTACCTGTATACCATATGTCCTTGATACAAATTCCTGCCTTGGTGGGAAAGAGGATAGAGAAACTGATGAGAGATTTCCTTTGAGGTACGAGAGAAACGCATTGGAAGTTTCATTTAGTCAAATGGGATAGGGTATGTACTCTCAAACGTAAAGGTGGTCTTGGTATCCAAAATATTAGGAAATTTAATGTGGCTCTCATGTGTAAATGGTGGTGGAGTAGTGCCTATTTTAAGGATTATCTTTGGTATAAGGTGTTGCACTCAAAATATGGGATGGACAATCACAATTTAAAGCTCGGTGGAGGCAGATGGAAAGATGTCTTTCACATGGAAAGCCATTTATAATTGTAGGCCTATGATCTCTGGGTATTTAAATGGAATGTTGATTATAGTCGACAAGACTTGTTTTGGCACCATAAGTGGTTTGGAGAGTTTCCCCGAAAGTCGCTTTCCCTGATCTTTTCCGTGTGGTCTCTGAACCAGATTTGTTTGTTGGAGATATGGTTGAGAGAAGAGGGGACAAAATTCTTTGGAATATCAATATTAGATACAATCGGCCGAATAATGTTATTTTCTCCCAATGGTGAGCTTTGATGGAATTGTTGGAAAAAGTTTACATCTCTAAAGATGCTGAAGATGAGATGGTGCGGGAGATTGAGAGTAATGGTATTTTCTTAGTTAAGTATTGCTACAATTCGTTCTTCCATGATCGCTATAGATGGTCCTTTATTGAAATTGTCTATATTTGGAAATGACTTTTTCCCTATAAAGTTCAGCTCTTCATTTGGTTAGCGGGACAACATAAGATCTTAACTATTGACAACCTTATGAAAAGGGGTAAAATTATGCCTAATGTTTGCTTACTTTACAAACAAGACGGTGAATCTGTTGCAGACTTGATGTTGCATTGCCCGTTCTCCTCTCGGATCTAGCACTGGCTGTTTAGTCTGGTTGAAGTTTCTATGGTAATGCCGCAGAAGGTTTCTGAGATGCTCTCGTAGTCCTCTCTGCCCTTTCTTTCTAAGACAGGAAGAATTGTTTAAAAGATTGTAGTAGGTATGCTGTTGTGGGAAATTTGAAAAGAAATGGATAGAAGAACTTTTGAAGGTATTGTCTTACCCTACCAAAAGGTCATTCTATTAATTCAGCAGTCTATTTGGTCCTGTCTTTCTGTGACTAAGGAGGGATGGGGAATTACAAAAGTGGATGTCATGGCCAATCTTTCCAGCCTTTTTTTACTTGGAGTGAGAAAGTCTCGACCTAATGCTCTGTGGTGTGCTCCCCCTTTCGGCTGTCTTAAGATTAATTTTGATGGTAGCTCATTGGGTAACCCAGGTCCTGCAGGTATTGGGGGTATTATTCGCGATTGTTTTGGGAACACTATTCTTTCCTACGCATGACCAATTGGTATGGCAACTTCGAATCTTGTAGAGATGAAAGCTTTACTTAGAGGGCTGCTTATCTTTATACACCGTAACTTGGGGAACAGTTGTATTGTTGAAAGGGATTCCTTAAATGCCATAAAGTGGTGTAGTACGCAACAGTCTGCTCCTTGGGAACTTTGATCTCTGTGGCTACAGATTTTGGACTTGTTAGCTTCTTTAACTATTACCTTTTCCCATGTTTTTTGAGAGGCTAATGGGGTAGCTGATGCCTTTGTTAAGGGGGGTGTTGGGCTTGATTCTCTTATTGTTTCTTCTGATGTAACTTCCTTTTAATCTTTCAATAAAGTTTTGAACATTGGTTAAAAAAAAAAAAATTTGTATATATACTCAAAATCCCCAACCCAATCACATTAAGAACAAGCGACCCCAAATCACCGTCTACCACCCAGACCTAAGGCAGAATGCACCCAGGCCTAAGGGAAGTAAAAGGGACCAACAGAAGGCCTAGCAAGTATTCCTAAGAACGAAATCAACGAAGATTTCACCATCGCATGAAGGCAAAAATCAAAAGACGACAAGGTTCCCACTATAATTAATGAAGGTGCCACCTCCGCTACACTGAAAGTTGACTATGATCGGCCAAAATAGGCGGTTTAGCTGCCTGACATCAAAATTAAAAATAAAAAATAAAATCCACAACAAAACAAAACTCATTGAATCAAAATGGTGGAAACCTATTCGGCAACGAAACTTCGAATCTCGCCATGCTTTGGTTGGTCAAAAGGGCGGTTTTGTAAAAAACCCTAAAAGCAATCCACGAAAATAAGAAAAAAGAAACAAACACAAACAATACAAAGATATACGTGGTTTGGCAACGTGCCTGCATCCACGGGAGATGAGAGCTTCTTTATTGGTAATAGAGAATAGGGTTACAATAGCTCTCTTACTCACGCCTCGCTGTTCTCTCTGATTACAAAGAAATCTACGTTTTTTCTTTAACTCAAAAAAAAAAACCATCGCTATAATATATAGAGTCCCAGGTGGATGGTACAAATTATTAAAATATCCCATGTACAAATACAAAAATTTCCCTCAGGGCTTGCCTACCCCGAACCCCCGCAGGAGCCGAGTCCACCGAATCTACCTACCAGGACAACTCCTTCGGGCCTCAAGTCCTTCACGCTTTAACGGCCCTTCAGAGTCGTCTCTTTGACTCCACCTCTGGCAAATATATTTCCTCAGAATACACTACATCAATCTTCAACAAGTTTAACCGCTCAACATTGGAATGAGGGGAGGTAATCATTACACCAAAACAAATGTGACACCTTAACCAGCGTAGATTCAAACAACATCACTCTCCGATTGGCCAAGAAGGGTGGTTTAACCACCTGATATTGGAGTGAGAGAAAAGGTAATCATTACTCACTAAAAGGATAATGAAGGTGAAAACCTCGCTAAATGCTTATTGACGGAGGCAACTGCCATTCGCCAGACATCAGAATGTAGCGACTGACAACGTAATGATTACCCATCATTAACATAAAACGATGTTGTCACCTCCATTTACGAAATCCGACAAATTTTAATTGGATGGAGTCACCGCCCAAAAGCAAGTTCCAAGAAGGCCAGAGGATGTCATCATGGCTCTGTGTTGATGAAACCTTTGCTATGTATTTCAGAAGCCAAATTTCAAGGCCAAAATAACCAGATCGAAGCTTTTAAAAAAAGGCCAGTGCTGAAATCAGTCATGTTGCATATATAATGTGGCACCGCCCAAAAATCACGCGGGCCATAACGTCACTGACATAATCTGACCACGACAGCCAACGGACATCACTTACATGATCTGACCATTGACATCGTCGCTGAAGATGTCTACCACAACAGCCAACAGATGGTCCAGATTAAATCTCAGAAATTTTTACAGTTATCAGATGTGACACCTGTATACAAATAGGTTTTCAAACCTCATTTGAATGAGCCCCAATCAAAAGAATTATTGAAACTCTGTTGCTTTGAATCCCGAACCCCTTGACCTATGTTTTGTCAACCTAGAAACCCGAATCATACCCAATTTGAGATATGTATTTCATTTAATATTACCATCTCCCTTCCCCAGATCTCGAAACAATCACATTTACCTCCAATCGACAAATATGTGATAGTTCAAGAAAAGTTGTGCTCATATCGATCCTAAATCAACGCCATCTCTAAGCACTGGGCCTAGAGGCCCGGCCTCAGGTACTTTGTTCGTTCGTTTTGTTTACTCTCCTTTCTCTATTTGTAAAAGGATTTTTTATAATATCACTTATTTTACTCTAAATTCTAAAATTTCTAAAGCTCAGTTCCAAGCTTGGTAATTCAAAGAACCGATTCCGCCGGAGGTCAGAGCGAGGGAGAGTTTTGTATCCGGACTGTCGCCCCAACGGTAATTCGACAAAACCCATTTCCTTACCATTTCCTTTATGACAAGTTTAGAAGAAAATTATACTTACGATGGGGCATAATACACGAGACTATGTATTATTGACTTCAACAACTTATTAAATGAATTCCTTACCTAAAAAACTTAGCCTCCATTTAACCCGCCCTCTCTGTATAAACTCAGTCTCTCCCTCTCTCTCTAAAATCAAGTCTCTCCCTCTCTCTCTCTAAACTCAGTCGCTTTCTCTATAAAGTCTCTCTCTCGTCACAGATCTCACTCTGAACTGTCTTTCTATCGCTCCCGAGTTGGGTGCTCTCAGTCGGTCTCTCTCTCGCCACCAATCTCTCTCTAACTGCCTTTCTCTCTCCTCCCGAGTTGGGAGCTCTGTACCTCTCTCTCCAAACAAGAAAAATAAGATAAACCACCAACCTTCGGTTGCGCCTCCATTGTCAATCCACTCACCAAAATACGCCTTCCCCTTTCCCTCTCACCGGCTCACCCCTCTCTCTCTAAAAGCAAAAGAGAAAAAAAGTACAGAGAGACTCCCCACCTTTCTCTCTCTACATCTGCAAATCGTGCCTCTCTTTCTAGAGAGCCCAAAAAAAAAACAGAGTACCCCCAACTCTCTCTCTTCGTTTGATCATCCTCCTCTTGAAATGGCGGACAAAGTGTACCCTCCAGTCACACCAGGCGGCAGACCGCCCAATTTCACAACCAAAGCCAAATTGTATGGTGCCACACGCGCCGCTTACTACCCCACAGCCCCCTCTCACAGCTACCGCCGCAGCCGCTGCTGGTCCTGCTGCCTGTGCGTTCTCTCTCATCATCCTCATCCTCCTAATCCCTGTCGCAGTAGCGACAGCCGTCTTCTACTTCCTCTACCGCCCCCGCTTTCTCCGTCTCTTCCCTTTCTCTCTCTACCTTCAACCTCACCAAAGGCGCCCAACTCAACTCCAAAATCTCTCTCCAGATCAATGCCCGAAACCCCAAGTGTTGGAAAGAACGGCTCATCATTGACAGGAGAGAGAGAGGAGGGGCTGAAGCACCAAAATTTGTGGGGTAAAATGGCTGGTAGAGGACCTTTCGATAGATTGTAAATGGTTTACCGGCATGGTTGATGGTTTCCCGGTGAGGAGAGAGAAAAGGAGGAAAATGAGGAACATGGTAGTGGAGAAGAGGTGGCACCACCATCGGGAAAAGAGAGAGACACGGAGAGAGAGGCCAAGAGACCAAAACGGTGGTTTTTAGTGACTGTTAACTACCCAATAAGAAGATTGCTAGAGAGAGTGAGGGACAGCGGGAGCCCCGCTTGATTTTCTATTCAAGTTAGAGAGAGAGAGAGAGAGGCGTTGTTTGAGAGCTGTGTTTCGCTTACTCATGGAGAGAGAGAGT
>NW_006499858.1:4068823-4084810 GCF_000471905.2 Amborella trichopoda
GTTTAATACAAAAATATAGAAGTAATAATAAAATAAAATAAATTAAAAAATTAATTTTACAAAATAATAAACTTAAACCTAAAACTAACCCCTATTAAATTTTCAGGAGTATTTTGGTTAATTTATATTTTGTAAATATTTTTTTTATATTTTTATTAGGTGCGCCTCACTAAGATGTACACATGCTTCAAATTTCAGATCATTCTGATTTATAATAAAAAAAATTGAAAAATGAAACACTACCGGACAATAGTGACCGTACGAATGAATTTTGGACGATGATGAGCATAGACAAAATCACTGTTCATTTTTGCCAATAGGCATTGAAAGTACTTATAGCATAGACAAAATCACTGTTCATTTTCACCAATAGGCATTGAAAATGCTTTTATATATATATGAGAAATGATCTTATAGTAACCTCCCCCACCCATGTGTGTAGGACCCCAAAAGATCGCCATTAAATTTGATATGGATTTATAGAAAAGTCAAGTCCCACACCTATGTGATAACCTTTTTAGAGGTCCTATAACCATAGATGGAGGAGGGTCTTATAGGATCATTACTATATATATATATTAGTTTTTTATTTTCTAAAAGGTGAGTCACCTTTGTCCTTCATACGTCAACACACAAGACCATGAAGATATTTTTGAAGGATTTTCTCAAGAGAAAGCTTTCTATACTTCCCCTATTGTATAGATGTAATATATTTCCCCTTATTCAGCCGTCCATTCTGAATGGATGGTTGAGATGGACCCAATCATAGTGTCATGCCTCTACACTACTTTATTTTTAATTTTTTTTATAAAACATTTTGACACCAAAATTTAAATATCCACTCCTCTCTTGAACTAGCACCTTTTTGCAAGTGCACCTCATTGAGATGATGGCACATACCAAAATTTATATTCATATAATTTATAATTTTAAAAAAAAAAAGTACTCGAAGGCGTTGGACCTAAATCAAATGATTAATGGCTCACTTAATCTAAATTGGATGGTTGGATGGGGGAGCATATTATTTATATCGTAAAGGAAGTATGAAAAACTCTCCTTTCTAAATAAGACGTTGTACGGATTCACGTCTCTTCATGCTAAATAGCATAAACCCAACGAATATACGGGGCTCTAAAATTGTATAAACTACTCAAGGTTGTCAAGGTCGACCCAACCCGTGTTCGTGTCTAGAACTGAACTTTAGACCTGACAATTTGGGTCTGGGTTTGGCCTAGATCGTACCTAATCGAGTTGGGAGTTATCGAGCTTGAGTCGACGCCAACCCAGCATATAAGTGTATTATACTGGTTCAGTTGGGGTTGACCTTGACTAGAACCTGAGCTAGTATGTATACATAGATTATATATAAAATATAAAAAAAATATACATTAGTTACCATTATTTTTTAATTTAGACCCAACCTATCGAGCCCAAGTCCAATTGACCTATATCTAACTAGGACCCAGCCCTGTCTACAGGCGTAACACTATTAAGGTTTGCAATAAATAAGATTTAATTTAGATAGTAATTTCATCCAATGGTTGTATAGTAATATAAAAAAATAATATTCAAAACCTATGTTAGGGTCATTTTTTTTACCTCAATTTATAAATATATACTCTTTTCATTCTAATGAACAATCACAAAAAGAAACAAAACAAATTCTGAAAATACAACTTCGTTAGCCAATTAACATAGGTTGTCCATTTTGGTTAGATGCTTAGATCTAGGCTTTAAATGAGTTTTTCCCTATCCAAAATTTTTGGATGGCTTTATTTTCATTAGATGAACAATGTTAAAGAAGGCAAATTTGATTTTGAGCTTTCAAGCCTAGATCTTGAAATTCACTAAACTGATGGTCATGATTCATTATTAGAGAGCAACTTATTTGACCATATCTAGTGTGAAAATTGATTTTTCTTTTGTTGATTATTGTGATGAAGAGAGAGTGCGTATAGTTTGGGTCCTACAAATGCCACAAACATAAATTTTTAGAATTGTGATTTCATTATATTACAATAATACGGTGATATGAAATCACAACCCCCTCTATAATTTAACCTATTAAATTGAACAATTTTAAGAAGAAAAGCAAGTAAACAAAGAAGCATTTCATGTAAGTGGATACAAAATGTCCCCAAAAAGCTATGGAAGAGACTCAAAATGATAACGGCCCGTTGATATAGAGCAATAGATGGGCCAGGCCGCCGTATAAAAGAAGAAATAAATGGATTCCGTCCCATTATTTTTCAGCTTTTCAACAATCACATAGAGTAGCAGATAGACCCAATTGCCCATGTCAAGAACGACTCAACAAGACAACTATGGGGCCGTGGGAATCTAGGGTTTTTATCTTGGATGGTACGGGAACTGTTATTTTTTATTCAAAGAAGTCACAATTATTTTTAGTCATTGGATATATAATTTAATAGATAAAAATATGTCACAATATTCGAAAATTTTTATTCTGAACTTTGTTCCTAAACAATGACACATCCTCAAACACCTGATTTCAAATCTAACTGTCAATAATAATTGTGACTTCCTTCGATTAAAAACAAATAGTCTTGTTGCATACATTTCTTTTTATCTCAGTGAAAAGGTTTTATGCTTCCACCGGAGCAAACTTTCTATTTGCTCCCTCGTGCAAGACTGAAATTGAGAATATTTTTTGGATCCCAAATTTTTGTATGTAATTTCTAGAACACAGGGACTGACTTTTGGAAATAAATAAATAATTCTCACTCTCGATGTATCCAAATAAAGTGATGTCCCAAGATTGAGCAAGAACCATTCAATTTTTGTAGGGAACGATTTTGAAGTTCAATAACTCAAAATCTATTTTTTTGTTTTTTCTTGACAATAAAATCTAGTAATCCAATTTTGGGACTACCCATTTTGCCCAAGGAAGTTGTTGTATATTATGCTCGCACGGGATCATGCTATATGCTTCTTAATATTTGGCCCCAAAATTGTCGAGGATCATCCCAACGGGATATCCTTTTTTTTTTTTCATTGGTGACGAAGTGGTTTCATTAGAAAGAGAGGCAAAGCTCCATAATTACAATAGAAAAATAAAGAGAGAAAGAAATAAAAAAATACATGTAATACTCTCTACTTTCAGGGATGATCCACTTTGACTCACAAACTTAACATTAAGCTCGAAGGCTCTTACTCGACCTGACCTCACAAAGCACCTCTAAGTCCTCTACCATTGACCTCTCAAGGGCTGGGTTTGGGTTTGGGTCTGGGTCGGCGCAATGCCTACGCTGACAAGGTGCCCATATGAATAAGAAGAGAAGCATGGCGGCATGAAAGAGGACTAAAAAGAGGGACAAGAGATTGGTAAGAGGAGAAGCAGGAGGGAATGAGAAAAAAATGAGAGATAGTCGAGATAGAACTAACATGAAGAGAAGAAATGAGAAAAAAATGAGAGATAGTCGAGATAGAACTAACATGAAGAGAAGAAATGAGAAAAAAATGAGAGATAGTCGAGATAGAACTAACATGAAGAGAAGAGAAGAGAAGAGAAAACAAAGAAAGAGGGGGTGAAAGAGCTTCTTCCCAAGAACCAATATATGACTCTACTCACCTGAATTTCAAGGCCCCCACAAAAGGGAACATGAAAAACTACGACAGGGCTCCATAATGCCCTCCTATGGGGGCCACGACAAAATACCGATCGGGAGAATTTCATCTTAGGCATTAACTTTTTTGGAGAGAAGAAAGTCGAGGGGCAATGAAAAGCGGTTGAAATCAAGAAAATATATGTTTCTTAAGAAGTTTGTTCTTGTTGGGTTGGTGATAGCTAAATCACCTTACTCATATTTTCTTCTAAAGATTAGGGTATTATGGAAAATAGAAAATTAATTTTTTTGAGAACCACGAAAGTGATATCTTTATAAAAGAGTGAAGGATGAAATAATACCCCTCTTTTCAGGGTCACCCCTTTAGAATGGATTTCCAATGTGGAGATGAGTTTCCAAGAGAGAGAGACATGGCCTCTGAGAGAGGAGCGGTATTCCCATAAGTTTTGGGTTGGTTAACTTCCACTTTTAGAGAAAAAAAATCTTTATGTTACTCTCGAGGTTACCGTTCTAGTAGCGGTATTGCGGTGCAAACTAGGATGTTGATCTTTCCAGTAGCGGTATTGCGGTAGGAAAGAGGATGTTGCTTGTTGCTCGGTCGAGAGAGCGGGTTTAGAAGGGAAGATCGGTGATAGTCTTTTACCGATGTTTAGAAATAGGTATTATCTCTTGTAATCCAAAATTGTAATCTTCGTTGTGATAGTAGATTTCGAGTTACCGAGGTCAGGTCGTGAATGTAGCCCTACGAGATAAATCACATAAATCTTGTGTTGTTGTGATGTGCTTTTTATCTTTGTTTTATTTATCGCAATCAATTTATAGTTGTATTCATCTACTTCGTCTTTAGTCAATCATATACACAATCTTGGGTGAGATCTCGATGTTTGGGATTCCCAATTCCGCAGGCTAAGGGTTCTCGAGAACCTTTCGGTTTTCAAATTTGTCAATAACCATTTCTATTTCTTCTTATCTCCTAAACCTTGTCAAGTTGTCCTTTTCTTTTTGTCTCCTAAACCCGGTCAAAGTTTTCTTAATTATTATTTTTTGTTTAAAAGTGATCATTATCTTAAGGAAAATGGTTTGGTGCGTCCAAACCCACACCTATTACTATAAGGGCGTAGAGATCTACATCGTCCACCAAAATCGGGGCTTGTAAATAATAGTCCTCCAAAAAAAAAGTAAAATCAACTGCTCAAATATTTTCTCCAAAAAGTATCAATTTTAGTTTTTAAAATTTATTTATTTGTACTTATAAATAATCTCTATGTTAAAAATTATATATTCCCTAAATATTAAGATCAAATTCTATTTCAAAAATAAATTATTAAGGGGCCTGCATTTCTACATGTGAATCTGTGGACTCATAGAAACCGTGTCTTTATCATAAGGATGAAGTTTCGATAAGGCCTAAGCTTTATGAAAACAAAATAAAGCTTCACCTCCTTCATCCGAAAAACACTTTCGACAATGGAAATCTCCATGATGGTTTTAAAATTAATTCCAACACTCCAACAAATTTTAAAACTAAAAAAATGTATAAATCTCATGGAGCTATAAACACTTATTTTTAGGACGAGATGGATAGTCTAGATAATTTGTTCTCTAATATTCACTACTTTTGGATCTTGAAAATTTAATTTTTTTTACAACCATAATGTGCAAACTGAGATGATTGATATAAAGATTTTCCAATACTTGAATTGCAAATGAGTTATGAGGTAATGGTTTACTTTGATAGGGCTGCAAGCCTATCAAACCATTTAACTTTTGTAAATTCGTTTCCCTGTATTATTAATGCAATGCCATTTTTAATTTCGTTCATATTTAAAAGTTTTGCCAAATATTTTTCTTGAATTTTGGTTGAAATCAATTGCCCAGTTGAAGATTCGGGAGCCAAAGGCTCATTAATTTGAAATTTTATATTTAAGATAAATTATTCGGTTCATTATCTTGGATTTTTATGAACTTTGTTTGTGATTTTTTGTATGCTAACTGGTTGGTTTTTTTTATGCAATATGCAGTTACTGGTTGTAATTAATATTGAAGTTGGTTACAAGGGGTGCTGTTTATTTTTTAATTATTTCTATATTGTTAGTAATTAATTGATATTTAATATATGCATTAAAAATTATTATGTTGGACTATAATGAAATGTATATTTTTTATTTTCATATGTTAAAAATTTCCCATAAGATTTTTTTATTTTTGAAGTAATATTTGGTGGCGTTTTTTATTAGGAAAATTGTTTTATGCCAGTTGTGTTAGCGTATATATATCTCTTAATTGTATTGGTATATATCTCTTGATAAAATTAGGTGCCTAGGATTATGATAAGATTAAGCAGTAATTATCAATAGCGGTTGGTGTCTATCCAGAACTGTTACTAGCCCTAGATTTATACAGGTCTTGTATATTCTTTATTAATCAATAAAGAGAGAGTTATCTACAATATTCCAGTTTCTAATAAACTGGAGTGCATTTCTATATATGCGGTCCAGAAAGTGTAAAACATCCCACTTAAAGTGGATGCAAGTAGGTGATCTTAAAGATGAATGCAAGTAGGTGTTTTATCTAAAAACAATGGAAACTGATGGTCCAAATGTTTTCTTACTATAATTATTATTTCTAGTTTTTTAAATTTATGCATTTATTTACTATTTGTGATCTAGAGATTATATGCCTTAAAAATGAAGTCCTAAAATCTATCTTAAAATAATATTTATTAAGAGACCTTCATTTCTACATATGCGGGCTTGGCCGCATAGAAACCGGGTCCTTTTTATTAATGTTGAATAGTTGGGTCATGATGGAATGTACAGATTATCCATGATTTTAAAAAAAAATTATCTTATATTATTTATTTATTTTATTCTTTGTTCACTTTCATATAAGAATTGATTCTTCTATAAGATAGCTTACTATTGACTAAAAAACAAATTTTTCTCCTTTGTAATTGAGATTTATGCTATTATGTGAGTTTATTTTATTTTATTTTGGTAAGCAAACCTTATTTATTAATATAGTTAAATAATTAATACTTATAGTTTTAACATTAATAGTTAATTAATAATATAAGAATATTTAATAATTGTAATAACAATTTACAATGATATGATTATAATAAGCATAACTATTACAATTTGGAAAAAGTTTATAAAGAGCCGAGGATCTAAACAATCAAATTAGAGCCCACCTCTAAAATTTCACTACAAGAGGTTGTTTTGATGCCCAAATATCCTCAAATTGAACATCTCAACATCAAGATGCATGGGCATGAGGAAGAAATGGATTTTAAGTTTTGAAAAAGTGTATCTTGTAATGTATTTTTGGACGGCTAATTTTCAAGATTTTCAAGTTTTCATAGATCTATTCAATCTACACTATTTTTGAAGCTTTAAATTTTATAATTAAAGATGAAATTATATTTTAAGGCGTTCACAAAGATTTCTGGTATTGAAACCACATTTCTTGACACCATTTGAAGGTGTGCTTTACTTTCATTGTTTAGAGCCTCGGCTCTATACAAACCACACCCTTGGTGACATTATTGTTATTAATCATACTTATTAATAAATTATGATACTCTTTCTCCTCACAATATTCTGATATGAGAATATTATTGATTATGATATTAATACTTATCATAATAATTAATAAGAATAATTGTTGTCATGACTACAAAAAAGAAAACCAACGTTATTCTTTTTTGTTATTCTTTGGAGAACGAATTTAACTACAAAGCTTTATGTGCTTAATTTATTATATGGACTTAATTTATATTAGCATTTTATGTACTTAATTTATATTAGCATAAAGGGATATGCTTTATATTTCTTTGTAAATTACTTCCTATATATTTTTATTATGTTTTCGTCTTTTTATATTGCTATCTATTCTCTGTTATATGGAATTAAAATATAAAACTAGTTATAAATACTTTATATTTTAAATATTGAATTTTTTATGACTCATTTTGCTATGTTGTAACGAGATATTAGTATATAAATATACAAATATTTTTTATCATGAGATTTTTACTGCCTTGATTTACAGCCAAATTTCAAAAAATTTAATAGTCTTATGTTTCTTGGTGCAACGCTTGTAGATCCACTAGTATCCTTAGAACCTAGGTTTAGGGCAGAAAAACTTTTGTGCCACAAAGAATGAGATCCAAAATATAATTTCATCCATCCCCATTTCAATTTTAATGTTCTAGTGCCAATTTTGGCCCTAAAATAAAGAAAACCCTATTTATCTTATTTAAACCAAAATGCCCTTTATATAATAAGAAAAGTCTATTCTTCTGTTACTGTATAGAAGTTATATACTACTCTCCCAATCCAGCCTGATCATTTGATCTAGATCTGATACCTTCGAGTATTTAGTCTTAATTATTTTTCTACAAATCATATAAATATGAAATTTGGTATGTATCATCATCTCAATGGGGCACACCTTAAAAAAATATTTTCGATAAAGTAAAATGACCAAAATACTTCTCAAATTTTTAAGGGCATTTTGGTTATTTTATTTTATGGTATGTGAGTTTAAGAGAGGAGTAGACACCTAAATTTTGGTGTCAAAATGTTTTCTAGAAAAAATTAAAAAGAAAATACTGGAGAAGTGTAATATTATGATTGGGTCCAACTCAACGGTCTATTCAGATCAGACTGCTGGATAAGGAAAAGAATATAACTTTTATATAGTAAGGAAAGTATAGAAAGCTTCTCCATAAAAAAAAAAAACACTAGTTTAGACTCCGGATTGACACTCTTATGCTTGAAAATTTGCAGCGTTTTTAGATTCAAATTCCAAGTACGATAAATTGGATATCGAATTGAATAGCACTCTAAGATGTTTCAAATGGATAAAAAATCATTTCAATTGGACCCTCTTGTAGAAAGTTATGACCTGGATAGTGTGTAGAGTGCAAAATTTCCAAATTGCCCCTTTGTAGAAAAAGATGACATATAGTATGCCTTTAATGGCATCTATGGCTTGTCCCATGCATGGATGTGCATTCTTTGATTTTGTGACTCACCCAAATCCGTCAAATTTGAGATCTAATGAATGGAGATAATGTGATCTTCATATACAAAAGATATATGATCTCTTTGTAGAGAATCTCTCATCTTAATGATAAAAGATGCCAAGACATAATAATTGGGTTTATGCATTTGTGGTTAGAACTCAAAATTGTGCATTCCAGGGTTAAATCATCAAAACTCCGTCAATTTTCATCCAAAATTTGTAAAATGCTAGTCTTTTTCGATCTTTAACCAGACAAAGGGGCCAAAATAGCTCAAAGCAAACTATATCGAAACAACACGACACTCTGGAGTGAAGTTGTTTTTGGGTCTTCTGGGTTCGTCTATGAGGGTCCCCAAAGCTGTCTTCAGGGGCTTCTTTACAATTTGCCTTTTGTTATGACGATACGCTTTGGGTCTTCTGGGTTCGTCTATGACGTCCCACATGGCCATGGAGGTTCTGAGATTACAGTAAACTTCTTCCTATTTTCAACTCAAATTAATCGATCGAAATTCAGCAACCATAGTTTCTCTTAGTTACCAAAACAAGTAAACATTTTAACTTTATCGTAGAAAACCACAGCTGTTTCATCTAATGTAAAAAAGATACACACAAAAATAAATAAAAAAATAAAAAATAAAAAATAAATTAAAATAAAAAAAAAAGCTCTTTCTTCCTCGTTACTGAACAAAATAGAACAACCACCTAAGCCATCCAAACTACTTTTATTGCTTACCAAAAGAAGCAAAAGTCCAAGCCTATCACTAAAAGCCACAACTATGCCATCTATTGAAAAAGGGCAAAACGGACCAATGTTTAATAAGTAATTAGTCCATGAAAACTGGCCCTAAGTATAATTATCTTACAAGAAAAATGAAACCCATGCCAATTAAGTAAATTTCCCAATTAAATACATATGTTATTTTTTTTCGAAATAAAGATGGTAGGTGCTACATATAAATTTTAACCCCAACCATATTTATAACAAATCCAATATTGAGATTACAAAATAAAAACTTAAGTGAAAATAAATAATTCTACAAGAATGCCTTGTAACTTTATGTGACTCCTGGAATCACCATGTTCATCAAAATTTACTCTTTTCACATATTCTTGAAATTAAATCTCGATATATGGTTTTTTTTTATATAAAGAAAAGCGCCAACCAACAAAAGCACCCATGCATGAATTATGAATCAATCCCTAATTTTTGAAGAACTCACGCATGTATCCATAAAATACCAGAGCCACTGTTGCATGTTATGTACCACCCTGCCCTCCCTTTCTTTTGATTTTGATGGTAACAGACGACAAATGCGCACAGACACACACCACACATTACCGTGCAACCAATCCGGCGATCATAATACCTTTGAATCGCCAACAGGCCGCATAGATAAATACCTTCAATTCATGTAGTTAACAACTGTCTATGGCCGATATTCTGATAAAATTGCCTTCACTTTTAAACATGCAATGTGGCTTTATGATTGTTTCCATGTTTCTCCACAGATTTTTTGAACATGTCACTCAAAATTGCTTCTTCGATACATTCGGAGAAGGCCCGTCTGAGTTACTATGTTCAAGAAAGCCTGTGGAAAGCATGAAAACATCAAACCCTTTGTAATCCAAACCTTTTAGGGAAAGATTTTTCGACCCAAAAGAAAAGAATGAAAAGAGAGAAAAGATGTGATAGGTGATATGAAGAGGGCGCATAAAGGACCCTTTTATACACCTTTTGGGGTGGAATTAAACAGTAACCACCCCATTCTCACACACATGACTCGGGCTACTCCTAACTCGACTCATTCATTCCTCGTGTGGCGGTTTTCAAAACTGTCCCCAAAACAAACATCACCACCTTTACGGAGGGAAGTCCATCTGGAGCGGTTTGTATTTTCAGTTTTTCATCATTATCCAAAACACAAAAGAGTGCTAATTTTTTTTTTACATAAAACCAAACAAACGAGTACTATAGTTTTCAATTTTTCTATTTAATGAATTCCACAGCTATATATTAAAAAACATGCCCCGGAAACATAAGTCTACATCCATACCATTATCCAAAAAACAAGGGAGAAGTTTAAAAAAGAAAGTGAGTGTATCAAATTAACGCACTATAGAACTGAAAAAATGCTCACAGTTATAAGGTAAAGGCCAACTTAGTTTTCATTCACTTGAGTTTTCATCGAAAATATGAAGGATGAAGTTTCGACAAGGCTTAGGCTCTATGAAAACAAAATAAAGCCTCACCTCAAATCCTTGTCTGGAAAGCACTTTCTTCAATGGAAATTTCTATAATGATTATAAAACCAATTTCTAATACTGAAAATTAAATTTGAAACTCAAAACATGGTATTTCACTTAAGTTTTCATCCAAACGGTAAAAGATGAAGTTTCTACAAGCCCTAGGCTTTATGAAAACAAAATAAAGCCTCAACTCAAATCCTTGTCCCGAAAACACTTTCGGCAATGGAAATCTCTATAATGATTATAAAACCAATTAATAATACTGAAAATAAAATTTGAAACTCAAAACATGGTATAAGTCTTACAAATCTTTGAAAATCTATTTTTAGGGAGAAATGGACAATTTAAATAATTTATTGCTATGTATACTATTTTTAGAGCTTGAAATCCTAATTTTTTTCACAGCTATAATGTTCAAGCCAAAATGACTAATATAAAGGTTTTCCAATGTTGAAATTGTAATTTTTAATGAGTTATGAGGCGAGGCTTTACTTATTTTGATAAGGCTGCAGTCAATGAGTTATGAGGCGAGGCTTTACTTATTTTGATAGAGTTGCAGCCCTCCCTTTTCTTTTATCTTTAGGTCTATTAGGTCTGACCCTAAACAGGGACAAGGCTAGGCTTGGATCAGGGGCCCGTTGCCAGCTCTATTCAAAGGATCATATGAAAGGGAAGAGAGGGGGTGTTTATTTTATGATCTTGGACTAGTGAAAATAAATAAAACAAAATAGTCAATTTAGGCCCAAAAAAAAAAAAAAGGGAAAAAAAAGTAACAGAGGGTATTTGGCTTTTTTATATATATTAGGGGAATTCATGGGATTCTTGTGGACCCGAGGATGCATACAAGATTAAAAATTTAAAGATGCTGTATGTATCTTTCTCCCTTTTTAAAATGATATTTATGTCACGTCCTCTTTATTATCTTATATTTTTCTTTTTTAACCTAATGTTGCGCTTGATTATAAATATATTTATATAATAACGTTCACATCTTTATGGCATCCACCATGATCACTACAATTCTTATCATTTGAAAAAAAATTATCTAAGGTTACAACTCTACTTGTAAAAGTAAAGTTGTTAATTTACATCATCTGTTTTATTTAAACGATGTAGATTTGATATTGTTTTGAAAGAAGCACCACTTTTTGAAGTTGTTTTAAAATTCATATTGGATCTACATTTTTCAATTAAAATAAATCATATAGAACATCAAATTAAAATATTAGAGTGCGGTTTGCATGGAGCCTAGGTTCTAAACAATCAAATTACAGCCTACCTTCAAATAGTGTCGAGAAATGTGGTTTCAATATTGAAAATGTGATAGTTTTAAAATATATTTTCATCTTTAGTTATAAAGTTTAAAGCTTCAAAAATATTGTAGATCGGCGGATCTATGAAAACTTGAAAATTGACTGTCCAAAAAAACGATACATAATACACTATTTCCAAAACTTGAAATCCATTTTGTTCTCATGTCCGTACATCTTGATGTCGAGATGATCAATTTGATGATATTTCGGTATCAAAGCAACATCTTCTAGTGAAATTTTTGAGGTAAGCTCTGATTTGATTGTTTAGAGACTCGGCTCTATATAAACTTGTCGCAATTAAAATAGATGGCCTAAAACATCACAACTTTATTTCTACAAATAAGATTGTTACGTTATATAAACCTCTATTATTTTCCTAATTAACACGCACAAACTTCTTCCACTCTATTGTATATAGGAACTCGATAGTACTCTTCGACTGATGCACATAGTACTCTTCTTCTTCTGCCGCTGAGCCACCCCTCTTTGCACCATGCCGCTCAGCCAGACCCCTCAATGCTCCCTAGGGTTTGCTCATCTCCTTTATTTCAGGAGATGCAGCGAAAAAGGTCTGAACCTCGATCTCATCTGCCCCTTTTCTCTGTGTAACGCCCCCCTCTCTCTCTCTAAGGGCTTTTACCCATTCCTACAGAAAATGTGGATGCCCAAATATGCGGATTATGCATTCACCGTTTTCAATTCTAGGGATTGCCTGTAACTCTGGTTCTGTAATTCTTCTGAATTGATTTAAAATAAAGGCTGATTGATTGTTAGGGTTTGGGGGTAATTTGGTTGGGTTTAATGGAATGTGGTGGTGTCGGTGAAGAAGAAAAAAAAAGAGTATTGCTGCAGGGGATGCAACTTCTTCTCTCTCTTCTCCGATGCCACAGAGTTGGCAGCCTCCACCAAAATGCCGTTCCAAGGTGAATCCTTCCTTTTCTGTTTTTCTTTCTTCTCTCTCATATCTCTCTAGATTCCTTTCAGCGATCATTTCTCTTTCTCTCTTCATTTGCCTCACCTGCAACTCCCCCTCTTTCTCTCTATAGGTTTAGATATTCTGCAAGGCAGACGGGACTTCTCGCCGAATCTCTTTTTTGCACGACCCCCCAGCCCGCAGGTCCGTACGGAGAGCCCGCACTCACGGAGAGCCAGCACATGTGCCCTCACGCACGGAAAGCCCGCATCATGTGCCCTCACGCACGGAAAGCCCGCATCACGCGCGGAGAGCCCGCATCACATGCCCTCACGCACGGAGACCCCGCATCACATGCCCTCATGCACAAAAGAGCCCACAAACAAGAGCCCGCATCACGAACTCGCACAAACAAGAGCCCGCACCATGAACCCACATACAGAATCCCGCACCATGAACCCGCATACAGAATTCCGCACGAGTGCCCACACATATGGATGGAGAGCCCGCACGAGTGCCCTCACTTTAGAGAGCCCGCACGAGTGCCCTCACGCACGGAGAACCCGCACGAGTGCCCTCACGCACAGAGAGCCCGCATCACATGCCCTCACGCACAGAGAGCTCGCATCACATGCCCTTACGCATAGAGAGCCTGCATCACATGCCCTCACGCACAGAGATCCCGCACGAGTGCCCTCACGCAAGGAGATCCCGCACGAGTGCCCTCACGCATGGAGATCCTGCACAAGTGCCCTCACACACGGAGATCCCGCACGAGTGCCCTCACGCATGGAGAGCCCGCATCATGAACCCGCACTCACTGAGAGCTTGCATGACGAACCCGCACTCACTGAAAGCCCGCACGACGAACCCGCACGAACAAGAGCCCATAGCACGATCCCGCACGTACAGTATCCTGCACGAGTGCCCACACATACGGAAAGCCCGTACGAGTGCCCTCACGCACGGAGAGCCCATACGTGTAGCTGCACGCACGGAAAGCCCGTACGAGTAGCTGCACGCACGGAGAGCCCGTACAAGTAGCCGCACGTACGGATAGCTCGTACGAGTAGCCGCATGCAGGGAGAGGTGCCTGTACGCGTAGCCGCACGCAGGGAGAGGTGCCCATACTAGTAGCCGCACGCAGGGAGAGGTGCCCATACTAGTAGCCGCACGCAGGGAGAGGTGCCCGCACAAGTGCCCACACGCATGGAGGTGCCCGCATGAAAGGAGAGCCCGCAGGAGTGGTTGCACGCACGAGTGCCAGCACGCACGGACATCCCATACGAATGCCCGCACGCACAGAGAGCCCACACCACATGCCCGTACGGATGGAGAGCCCGCATTACATGCCCGCATGAACGGAGAGCCCGGTCGAGTGCCCGCACGCACAGAGAGACCGCACGCATGGAGATCCCACACGAAGGCATGAAGATCCAGCACGCACGCGCGATGAGCCATCGGTTATAGATTTGGTCTTTTCGTTTAGATAATTTAATAAGTTTATTTTAAAATAAAGAAAGAAAAAAAAAAGCGGACCAATGAATCGTCGGTTTCGATCTTCATGCGATACCTTCGATGGAAAGGCAGAATCAGTAGTTTAAAAAACGGATCGGTGGCCCGGATCGGGCACCCCAAAAACCCATCCGGATCGGTGAATCGGCGATCTAGATCGGGAATAAAACGAATTGGTTGGATTAAGCTTTAAAAAAATCTAAAAAAATTATTAAAATTCATTATAAATGTTGTGTTTTAGGAATCCAATAAGAAATCGGGGTACCACATTATTAATTTTCATTTTTTCATCAATATGTGAATATTGAGATGTTTTTTCTCTGCATGAACTTATTTTGATTATTAAATTTACATCACACAAAAGAAAAATAATAGAATTATCATGGATGAAATATATAATCATAGATGGATTATAATAAATAATGGTTTTAATCGATAAAAAATGGCCACCAAAATCTCGAATTGGTGGAGAACATTACATACTGAAATTGAACTTGTTGGTTTACATTTTATAATTATTTTATTATACAAATAATAACAAATCCAACTTCTTATTTTTTACAATAAATATTTGTTGTATTACCTTTGGTCTTTGTTTTTTGACAAAAACCTTTTATTTCTTATGACAATAACTTTTTATTTATTTTTTTACAAGAAATGCTTATTGTATTACTTTTTTGTTTTTTTTTAACAGGAACCTTTTTTTTGTTTTTTTTTAACAAGAACCTATTTTTTGCTTTTTTTTAACAAGAACCTTTTTTTTGTTTTTTTTTAACAAGGAATACTTGTTGTATAACTTTTTTTTTTTTTTTTACAAGAACCTTATATTTTTTTACAATAAATTTTTATTTTTTGGCAAGAAAAAAAAAATTTTGTTGTATTACCTTTTTTTTTTTTACAAGAACCTTATATTTTTTTTACAATAAGCTTTTATTTTTTGACAAGAAATTTTTTTTTTGTTGTATTACTTTTTCTTTTTTTGACAAGAACCTTATATTTTTGTTTAACAAAAAATATATTTATTTATAATAAACTTTTACTTCTTTTGTAAAAAAAAATTATTTTGTAAAAAGGAAAACATTAATTTGTTTGTGAATGATGGCACCTGGGCAGGAATTGATCGACGTCCAGCACACAAAGCAACGTTCTAACCACCACATCAAATGTTAAGTGATATAAAGAGGTCACTCAATAATTATATCTTATTTCTTTCTGAGCTATTACCTTAACGCAATTGTCTCACATCCAACCCACAGAACAAATTTGGTAAGGATAAATAGACTTCTGCTACCAAAGCTAGTCGCGCGTGAAACGGCGAGTCCCGTGCAGTGAATCAGCGAGTCCCGTACAGTGAATCAGCGAGTTCCGTAAGGAGTTTTTT
>NW_006499858.1:4093227-4127371 GCF_000471905.2 Amborella trichopoda
TTGGGTGTACCCGGGATTTATTTAGTACTCTGTGTCCACATATAGCCAAGGACACGTAGAGTCCCTAGAAATAATAGCAAAAGAATTTATACTTAAAATATTACGGATTAAGATAATGTGTGTGCAAAATTTAGGGTCATACAAATCCCAAAAATATGGTTTTCTAGAGGTGTGATTGCATTATACTACTATACAACCGTTGCATTACATCATTTTCCATATATATATATATATATATTTCCCTTTATGCTACAATAGCTTAAATAAGATCTCTAGGGGTGAGCATCCAGGCCTGACCATCAATGTGATGCACATGGAGTATTTCTCTATTTACAAGAAAAGCATGTATATTATGCTCTCTCAAGAGCTTAGTTTACTTATACTCCCTCGGTCAAGTGATCTACTTGGAGGATTTTTTCAATTTGAAATTTTGGCAAGCACCTTAGAAGAAAATTTTGATATTTGAGTTTTCTAACACCTAAATCTCACTCTTAGTTTACTTATACTCTCTCGGTCAAGTGACCTACTTGGGAGGATTTTTTCAATTTGAAATTTTGGCAAGTACCTTAGAAGAAAATTTTTGAAATTTGAGTTTTCTAAAACCTAGATCTCACTCTTTAAAAATTGAACGGTTTCTATTCAATCTTGAGATGTTATTTTTTTCAAGTGCTTAGAGGGTGCAATTAAGTATGTGTTAAAGAGCTACTGCTATCACTGAATTTTAGGTTCCTAAAACTAATCCTAGGTGGGGTTTGACTTGAGGAAGTAAATGGACAGTATACCCCCAAGGGAGTAAAGAATATGTTTCGGCTTATAAGGAATGATGGTTGCGTCCTTGGAACCTTATTATATCCTTTTTCTTACCACTTAAGTTATCAGCTTGAGACCATTTTTTAAAAAAAGAAAAAAGAAAAAAAGAGGAATCGAAATAAAGTTGTAAACACACGAGTAATAAAGCACAGAGTCACATCAAACGTTCAAAGTTAAGAGCTCATTTGGACAGCCCAAACTATAATTCGGGGTCGATTTGGTTTATGACCCACATGTGGGTCATAAACCATGGTTCATAAACCGCTTGCAAACCATGATTTTTGGTCGATTTGGTGTGGGTCATAAACCACTTGCAAACTGTGATTTGGGGTGGATTTGGTGGGTCGATAAACCACAAGTGGTGCATTCTGTCGAATCACATGGTTTCTAAACAAGCAATAAACATGCTCAAGTGGGAAAAAGCACAAAACAGAAATAAATTATTTTCCTATTAAGAAAAATGACAGTTTCATATTTCAGCTTGTTTAATTTATCTAAACTAGAAGCTTGAAGAGCATGCTTTTCTCATTCTTGAATTTATTGTAACCTGAGATTTGTTGACATGAAAATTGGCTGAACTGCCTCTGAATGGTGTGTAGTGTTTGATAACTGTGTTTATACTCTGACATGCCACGTCTTGCTCACCAGTTAAATGAGATTTAGGCTTGAACCTTCAGGGTCAGACATTTCTCTCAATTTCTTGAAGTTTATATCATCATATGCTTTCTCACCCATCCTTGTTAATTTCTCTAATTATTTGAAAGTTTTATCTTTGGGATAATTTTTATGAAAATGGATAAAACATATTCAACAATAAAATTTATAAAGAGACCATTTATTTTTTATATAAGGAAGTCACAATCAATCTTATCCGTCAGATTTAAAATCTAATAGTTGTAAGAGTGTTATTCATAAGACTCAACATGCCATTTTTTTTTCAAACTTCATGGCACACCCCAAAGTACCAATTCTGACATCTAATGGTTAGGAATAATTGTGACCTCCTTGTAACAAACATAAATAGTCTCATAACATTTAATCCCATATTTAACTTTACAAAAAATTTAATCTCATATTTAACTTTACAAAAAATAAAATGGGTTTGAAAGCAATGCTAGTATTTGGGTTTCAAAATGATTACTAGCTGCTCATCAATCGTCTGATCGGGACAACGGATGGTTGATGATTGTCCATTTTGACGTTGGATGGTTGAGGAGCTTTGACATCCAAATGGACTATTAGGATTAGGATGCCTCGCTATTTGTGTGGATAATATATATGAGATTCTATACCATGATAGCCTTTGTGATTAAAACAATAAGTTAGCAGCTTCAAAGCCATCCGATGTCAGCCACGGATGGTAGATCTTGATGCCTTTTGATTGGAGTGAAGACCAACACCAAATTATTAGTATAAGGGATTTATACGATGGGACCATTTATCATTATACAAGGAGGTCACAATTGTTGTTAGCCATTAGATGTCAAATTGGATGGTTTGAGATATGTCACAAAGTTCAAATTTTTTTTTCTGAACTTTGAGTCTAGTCAATCACACGCTCACAACCACCCGATTTGAAATCTAGCGGACAAAAGTCATTATGACATCCTTATATTAAAAGTAAATGTTCTCTTTGTATATTAATGCTGCATAGCATGAATTTTTCTGTACATCTTTTTGGGCGAAGTTTGTTAATTTTCATTATTTGAAAAAGTATTTACCGGTTACTAGAACACCACCATTGTTACTAGATTGATGGGACAAATCATTCGCCTTCAAATCCTTGTTGGATTGCTATATAGACAATCCAAATCGAATATGGAGGGGCCTGAATTAATCATCCAAAAAATATAAAAAATAAAATAAAGATTGAGGTTTATATGGTGGGGATTAGAAGGGACCTAAGAAACTATTACACGAGCTTCTAGAAAAAAAGAAAAGAAAAAATACATATAAGAGGGGAGAGTTTTAAGGGGGAACTTTATGTAATAGGTTTTTTAGAATTGTATTTTATTATTTTCTAGATTTTAGGTTTGAAGTTATATTGGGTTTTTAATCTTTTTTAGGGGTATTTATATTATTTTCTAGATTTGAGGGGAAAATTGGAGTATTTAATATTAATTATGAATTTTCCTTGAGCAAGTTAGGTTTTATGTTAATTTATTATATAAATATGTGACTATTAGATCAAGAAAATATAGTGAAGAGAAAATAATTGATTTTTTTTTATCTTGTGAAGAGATCTTTGAAGTTGGCTTCCAACAGATTCTAAGAGAGGTTGTATTCTCTATCCTATTTTTCCTATATTTATTTAATTATTTCTTTTCCATCTTTTGTACATGAGTTGTTATTAGAACGAACTAAGATCCAATTATCACAATGCCACCAAAACATGCTCTTATGATAAATGATTTAATGCCATACCATAAAGCCCCATTGAGTAGCCAAGCAAAGGTAAGTGAAATAAATTGGAGGTTGTAAAAGTTGGGATAAATGATTTAATGCCACACAATAAAGCCCCATAGAGTAGCCAAGCAGAGGTAAGTGAAGTAAATTGGAGGTTGCAACAGTTGGAGGATACTATTATTCAAGAAGAAGATACTCACAATCACGTAGATGTGCAACTAACTTTTACCTTAGAGACAAAACTACCTTCACAATTGATTCATGATGCCAATTATATAGGTAATGAGCAAATTGTCATGCAATAACCACGATCTGATAAACATCTAACAAATCTTTATGTTAATATCAATCTTCTAGAGTTACATAAGGAGCTTAAAAAATAAATCAAGATCATGGTTGGTATCCTAGAGTTCCCTTATAAGCTGCACATCAAGTATTTAATTTTCGGGTTAATTAAAGAAGAAAAAGTACTAAAATAAATGATAGGACCATATCAACAACTATTGGAAAGGCTAGTAAAAGATATGTTGAGTTCGCAAGCTCGAGGTCAAGCTTCTCCCAACACCAAAAGAATGATGTAATAAGATGCTCTAATTATTTATTTTATTATTTTATATATTTTTAGGTTTGGAGTTATATTGGATTTTTAATATTATTTAGCAGTGTTTATTTCTTTTTTTATGTTGTAGAGATTTGAAGGCCAAAATCAGATGATTTAATATTATTAATATTTTATTATGGAGAAAGTTAGGTTTTATGTTTATTTTTTGTATAAATATGTAATTGTTAGATAAAAAAAAATGAAGAGAAAATGATTGGTTTTTGGATAATTGTGAAGATATATTTGGCGGTGGATTCCTTACCCTGAGAGGGTATTTTATTTCTTTTCCATTTTCCCTACATTAGAACTAGGTTGGAACCTATATTGTGCAAGAATTGGTTCAGCCCCAACCAATTCCCATTCGAATCGGTGATCTAGATCGGAAATCATTGAGTTTTGAAACAATGACTAGAACTCTTAGTTTGATAGAGGGCTTCTCTTTTCTAAAAAGTTTTAAACCTCGCAAAAAAAAGTATTTACAAATAAAAAAGATATATTTATATTTAGCATTTATGTATGAGTGTGGTTTGCATAAGGTTGCAACCTTAAACAATCAAAGTAAGGCACACCTACAAACTTTGTCATAAGATATAACTTTGGTGTCGAAAATTCTTAAGATGGCGCGATAATCTATTTTTATCTCTAATTACAAAATTTTGAACTTTGAAAATGGTTCAAATCAAGCGTATCTATAAAATATAAGAAAATCTTGAAATTAAACGGTCTAGATAATATTTTGCAAGATGTATTGTTTTTGGGACTTGAAATATTTTTTTCTCTATCTATGAACATCTTGATGTCGAAATGATCAATTAGATGTTTTTCTAACATCAAAACGACCTTTTTCAAAGGATTTTTTAGGTTACATCTTAATTCTACATTTATGGTGTCAACATTCTATAAACTTTTTCCCTATTAAAAAAAGGGTGCGGTTCTTGTAAGGTTGTAACATTAAACAATCTAATTAAGACGCACCTCAAAAATTTATCATAAAATGTAATTTTGGTGTAAAAAATTATTAGGATTATTTGAAAATCTATTTCCATATCTAAATATAAAATTTTAAACTCCAAAAGGGGTGCGGTTTGTATAGAGCCCAGACTCTTAACAATCAAATTCGAGTCCACCTTCAAATAGTTTCAAGAAATATGGTTTCAATACTGAAAAGTTTTGTGATAGCCTTAAATTATATTTTTCTTTAGTTATAAAATTTAAAGCTTCAAAAATAGTGTTGATCAAGTATATCTATGAAAACTTGAAAATCTTAAAAATTGACGGTCCAAAAGTGCATTACAAGATGCACTATTTCCAAAACTTGAAATCCATTTTTCTCTCATGTTCATGCATCTTGATGTCGAGATGATCAATTTGATGATATTTGGGCATCAAAACACTATCTTCTTGTGAAGTTTGAGGTAGGCTCTAATTTGATTGTTTAGAGCCTAGGCTCTATATAAACTTTTCCCCTCCAAAAATAGCTAAAATTAAATAGATATATAAACATATAAAAATCTTGAAATTGACCCGACATTTTTTTTTTTTTTCAATATTCATACATCTCGTTTGTCGAGCAATTAGAAGGTTTTTCAACTTTAAAACAATATCTTTCGATAGATTTTTGAGATACATATTTAATTATAATTGCAACGGTATATAAATTTTTTCCTAAAAACAAATTATATAAACTTTTTCCATAAATGTGTTTTAGTTGTAGTTTCGTTCAACAAACGCGTCACCCAAAAAGGGTTTTACCGTAAAGCATTAGAGATCAAGACTTCTCCATTAAGATAACAAGGAGAGAGGGAGAGAAATAAGAATTTATTTTCTCAAAGTGAGAGAGAGAGTTCTATGAGCCTAGAGGAAATGAGGAGAGACAAATAGAGAGAGAGTTCTATGAGCCTAGAGGATCTGAGGAGAGAGAAAGAGAGAGTTCTATGAGCCTAGAGGATCTGAGGAGAGAGAAAGAGAGAGTTCTATGAGCCTAGAGGAACTTAGGAGAGAGAGACTTCTATGAGCTTAGAGGAACCGAGGAGAGAGAAAGAGAGAGAGTTCTATGAGCCTAGAGGAATTGAGGAGAGAGAGAGTTCTATGAGCCTAGAGGAACTGAGAGAGAGAGTTCTATGAGCCTAGTGGAACTGAGGAGAGAGAAAGAGAGAGAGGTTATTCTATGACTAAAGGGATCGAAGATTAAATATCTACGAGTTACTACTATTCAAAAAGAATATTCCACGAGTTAAAAGAGTGTTGTATAGATAAATGAGAGAAATTGCATGAGCCATGCTCTCATGGGAGCAAACTGTATACTTATTCTATCAGGTAAAAAAGCTAATTGAGATAATGTCGTTGATTAAAAATTTTAGGGTTCACCTAAGAATCACCATATCAATATTGCCAAATAAATAAATTTGGATTTTGATTTTTCAAATTTGTTTATTTATGTATTAGGAAAATATTGTTTTCAGTACAATGCAAGATTTTTGATTTTTTTTTTCTTTGAAAGAGTAGTGTATAGGTCGAAGAGTTCACATTCCAAAATTAGGGTTCCTATAAATAGTCTTCCAACTAGGGTTTCCCTGATGGAATAAATGAATAATATGCCCCACCAAGGGTGTATGAGTTAAAAGGATGTTTGCACATGGTGACACTTTTCAATATTTTAATATATTGGATTTCACTTCTCATATTGTTTGTCACTACTTTGTCCTAAAAATAAATAATCTTATGTTATATATCCCCTTGTTTGTTTGTGGCTTCTTTATACTAAAAATAAACAGTCTTATGTTATACATCCCTTTAAATAAAATATAGGATGAGATTTCTATAAATTTTAGGCTTTACAAAGATATAAAAATGGCCTCACTCAAATCCTCATCAAGAAAGCATTTTCGGCAAAAGAACTCTCCATTATGGCTCTAAAATCAATTTCCAATACCAATAATAAAATTTGAAACTAAAAAAACAATACACATCGTGTAAATCTATGAATACTTATTTTTAGGCGAATAGACGGTCTAGATAATTTGTTATAATCTATACTATTTTTAAAGTTTTAAATACTAATTTTTATTGGGTGACTAAGTGAGGAGAGCCCCTACTTTTTGGTAAAAATTGAACCTAAGACGTACCGTTGCAAATCTTGAATAATCTTGGGCTCCTTTTTCTAAAATTTTAATTTTTTTTGCAATAATAATATTCAAATTGAGCGATAAAAAGATTTTCTAATATTTTGAATCGTAATTTTGGATGAGTTATGAGGAGAGGTTGCATAAATTTAAACGGAGCGGTCTAAAATATTTAAACCCTAGGTTAAGAAACCGACTTTAGAGAGATATTTAGAAAGAGAATTTCCACTAGAGAAAAATATTTAGAGAGAAAAAGAAGAATTAATCCCCGAGTGATAAATAAATCGATGCTAAGGACCGACTTTCTTTTTGCAAAGCGGCAACGCACACCGTCCCTCTCTTCCGATTTCATTTTCTCTCTCTACAAAATTCCCCAAAGATTCTCGACTCTACTCTCTCTCTCTCTCTAAAACACCTCACCCAGGGGAAGAAGGGATTGTATAGTCATCTCGCTTCTTGCCCTATAAAACTCCTCACTTCCTCCAAAGCAGAGGAAAAAAGTTTTAGAGATTGAGAGAAAAGGTAGAGATAGAGTAGAGAGAGAAGTGGAAACCCTTGTGTTGGGTTTGCTTCGCGTGGTTGCCATCGATGTGTAGCATCTATTTTCTCTCTCTAGAGTTCTGTAACCCTGTTGATTGAAAAAGGCAAGCGAAATACCTGTGTTTGTCTGTCTTGTTATTGCTTTATTTGATGGGTTTATTGCCTGTTAATCTGTGAAAAAATGACTTATGGGTTCTGCTATTTTCTCTCTCTAGGAGGCTTTGATAGCAGAGAAAATCTGGAGATTTGATGGGCTCGATTCTAGCCAGCCCACCTTTGCGGCTGCGCCAGATTTTATCCGGCGAAGCCACCATGAGACCCTCTGTTAAATTGGACACTGAACCGGTAAGTTTTTTTTGTTTGAAAGGGTAATAATATTAGTTTCCTTGATTGTTATTTGATCGATCAATTTGGATTCCAAAGTTGGCCTCTTTCTTCCATGAATTGTGAAGAATAGGAATGGATGCATGTGTAAAGGATTAGGTTTTCGCTAGAAGGTTTATTTTTTTCGTTGCTTTTTTTGTGGGAATTAGGGTTTTCTATTGATTTTATGGGATTTAGGGTTTCATTCTGTGTTATGGTCTCCATTTTCGGATTTGAAATGTTGACTCCTTTGATAAAGGTAAAGGACATCTATTATTTATGATGATTTAGGAACTCATTTATTTTCTGGAGTTTAGGATTATAAGTTCTACTCTCCTTGTTAATTTGGTTCTTAGGTTTTGTTGCATGGCTAGGGTTTGATATCCTTTTTGTGAAACATATGTAGAGTGAGGGTTCCATCAGTCATGTAATATGCTCAGAGATTGGAAGTTCCCAAGTGTTTTCTTCTTCCTCCTCTTTTTCCCTTTACTTCATTGATCAGCGACTTGTCTAGTGTTGGTTGTTTAGAACTTCGCACAAAATATTGGAAAAAACGCTCAGCTCCATTAGTTTCTATATCCAATCCTTTCTCTTTTTTATTGAGAATTTGAGATGATATCAGAAGTTAGAAGACGATGTATTATGAAAGAATATTACTTGTATACATTTCCTGGAAATTTGTAATTCGTCAGAATGTATTAATCACTTTTTAAATTGTATTTTTGTTAACTTACAGAGAATATTACTTTTTCTTTCTTTGAAAGAGAGTCAGATTTTTCAAATTATAAGAAAACATTTTTTTGAATTTCACACTTTTGACCTCTTTGGGTCTAGTGGTATTGGTGAAAACTATCATCCTCAGTGTTGATTGAATAAAGTAAAAATAGTATATTGTTGAATTTTAGAGGTTTATAGGCTGTTGCTACGTTGTAGCCAAATATGGTCAACGAGATATTATCAAGAAGTTATGCTAATAAAAAAAAAGGAGAAAAAGGAAAACAAAAAAAAAAAATCTAGAGGTTCTTTTATCTAAGACATGTACCTTTGACATAATATTTAGTTATTTACTAATATTTGGTTTATTGGGTTTCAAAAGGATCTATATCATTCCCCCCTCTACGAGAACCAAGCTTCTCTTCCCCTTTCTAGAACTTGGAAACTTTCATCAGAAATGGGAGTACTGAAGTGGAAATTCTGGAACCTTGGAATGAGTCAGTGAGAGAGGCATGGCAGGAGGAGAGAGATCTCTAGAGTGATGAGTTGGTTGGAGACTTGTTTTGAAATTCGAATTATAGATGCATGAATGCTGGTTTATTTAGGTGTATTCTTTCTTTTTGAATTTATTATTGTTTTATGGATATTTTTCTATTGTATCTTGCTGTTTCATTTGTTTTATCCTGGATATCCATATGCCATTGTCATATACCAACTAGGAAATCCAGAAAGATGTATATGTTTGTCTGAGCATAGATATATGAATAACACCATGTATTTGTCTTTTTTTTGGAATGAAATAAACACCATATATGGATATAGATAATAGATTACAGTTAAGACAGTGCGAAATAGGGGCTCTATTTGTCGTCACTAAGTCTCAGCTTAAACATATGATATATGAAAATTGTATTCTATTCAGAACCTAGGTCATATAACATGGTCTCTGATGAATTCCTCGAAAGAAATAATTGATAGATCTATACTGGGACCTAAACTGTAAGCTTGTGGCATGTAATGGTTCCCTTGAACCTTTGAGTCATGATTCAATTCCCATGCTTGCCGACTCAAGAAAATATACCTCTGGATATTATGCATCCTATGCATGCTCTCATAGAAAATTGTTACATTACATTTGTTGAGTTTTGGAAAGAAAAAGGTTATGCATTATGATAATTGACATGATATTCTCTAATGTGCTCAAGTAGATGTCCACATAAAATATGAGATGCTAGTCTCACATTTTTAATTCTTAAAATATGTTTCTTGGAGAATAACCACTAGAAGAATTATGTTGTTGCATTTTCTTTCAAGAGTTCATTTTGGCACGTTATTGTTGATTGCCTCTGGTATGTTAGGCTTGCAGAGCGTTGTGCAAATAGAAAACCTGATAAATATAAGTATTACTATCTTTGTTTATCAACATTCAATATGCATGTTAGGTGAACTTTATAAAAAAAAAAACATTCAATGTTGACTAACCACGTATTACATTAATTTTTGCAGCCACCCAAAATAAAAGCATTTATTGACAGGGTGATTAAAAGTCCACTGTCAGATATAGCAATACCTCTATCAGGCTTTCATTGGGAGTACAATAAGGTATAGTCTCTCTCAAGTTTCAGTTTGGATACTTGCTTATTTTATCATTTGTCTTTTGAATAAATTATGGTTGGTTATTCTTTCAGGGAAATTTCCATCACTGGAGACCACTATTCCTCCATTTTGATACATACTTCAAGTCATATGTATGTTGTCGGAAAGATCTCCTTCTGTCAGATAATATGACAGGTGAAGATGCTCTTTTTCCAAAACATGCGGTCCTGCAAATATTAAGAGTCATGCAAATTATTCTGGAGAACTGTCACAACAAAAGTTCATTCAGTGGCCTAGAGGTGAGCCATAAATATCATGGAAAGTTAAATTGCATGGTTACATAGATATTCGCTATTAATTGCATTTTTCTGTTCCTCTTAGCTTGCTATTGATGGTAACTTGATAACCTGCATTTTTGCTGTACTTCTTTGTTTATAATATGATTTTGAGTTTCAGCTTCATGCTGAAACCCAAGAAGTTTATGACTGTCTATATGCATGTGTGTGTATGGGTGTTTGCGTGCTTGCGTGTTTGCATATATATAGTATACTTAGTCCAATGGACTTTGGAAGACCTTAGTTCATTGGGGACCATCCAGTGAATTATGGATAGCGATGAAAAGGTTGTGGACCTGGCATTGGGGTCATGTCCCTCTCTGGTAGTCATACTCTTTCTAATGGACTAGGAGCATAATGCAGTCCCCTAGATATTTGGCTTGTGATTTATTCTGTTCTTCTATTTGTTTGTTTACTTATTTATGCATCTCCGCTGTGGGCTTCTTGGTCTGACTTCCTCTTATTGTTTTACTGCATCAGCATTTCAATCTCCTGCTTTCATCTACCGATCCAGAGATTCTCCTGGCCACTCTACAGACACTTGCTTCTTTAGTGAGGATAAACCCATCTAAGTTGCATGTGAATGGAAAGCTGCTTGGATGTGGTGTTCTGAACAATTGTCTGCTGGCTCTAGCCCAAGGCTGGGGAAGCAAAGAAGAGGGGTTGGGTTTGTTCTCATGCGTCGTGGCCAATGAGAGAAACAAAGAGGAAGGCCTATGTTTATTCCCATCCGAGGCAGAAAACAATTCTGATAAAACCCAATATCGACTGGGCTCGACCCTACATTTTGAGTTCCAAGTCCCAGCCTGGCAACAAAGGGATGATGGAACTTCCCATGCTTCTACAAGTTTATGTGTCATTCACATGGAGGATCTTAATCTTCGGCAAGAGGATGATTTAGCTATTTTAAATCAGTTGGTTGATCAATATAATGTTCCGCAAGAGCAAAGGTTTTCTTTGCTGACCAGGATCAGATATGCTCGGGCCTTCCGTTCCGTTCGAATCTCCAGGCAATATAGCAGGATCTGTCTTCTTGCCTTTATTGTTCTGGTTCAGTCCAGTGATGCCCATGAGGAGTTAGTGGCCTTCTTCGCTAATGAACCGGAATGCACTGTCGAACTAATCAATCTCGTTCGTTCTGTGCACGCGGTTCCTGAAAACATAAGGACTCTGGCCATGCTTGCTTTGGGAGCTCAACTAGCTGCCTACTCGTCCTCCCATGAAAGGGCCCGAATACTGAGTGGGTCAAGCATTATATCTGCAGGAGGGAACCGGATGCTTCTATTAAGTGTGTTACAGAAGGCAGTCATGTCACTAAGCAGCCCCACCGACCCATCCTCTGTTCTCTTTGTGGATGCCATGTTACACTTCTTCCTTCTCCATGTGATATCATCATCAAGTTCGGGGAGTGGGATTAGAGGATCGGGTTTGGTTCCTGCTCTTTTGCCCCTATTGCAGGACAACCACCCTGGTCACATGCACTTGGTTTGCACGGCAGTGAAAATAATTCAAAAGCTTATGGATTACAGTAATGTGGCTGTGACCTTGTTTAGGGATCTTGGTGGGTTGGAGTTTCTGATTCAGAGGCTGCAAGTAGAGCTTAGCAGAGTAATTGATGCCTCTAGTCTGAATGACAAGTCACCAAGCATCGGGGAAGCTCTGATCTTTGATGATGAGATGTTATTCTCGCAAAAGAGGCTCATCAAGACACTGCTTAAGGCACTTGGGTCTGCTACTTATACCGCAAGTAACTCCTCGAGACCTCAGAGCTCTTACGAGACCTCTTTGCCCGCTTCTTTGTCCCTAATATTTCGGAATGCGAAGAGATTTGGGGGTGATATTTATGCCTCGGGTGTCACTGTAATGAGTGAAATCATTCACAAGGACCCAACTTGTTTCCCCATTTTGTATGAATCAGGTCTTCCTAATGCCTTTCTGAGTTCGGTGACGGAGGGGATCCTTCCTTCCTCACGAGCCGTCTCATGTGTTCCCAATGGTCTCGGTGCAGTCTGCTTGAACCCCAAGGGTTTGGAGGCGGTCAAAGAACAGAATGCTCTTCGGTTTCTTATCACCATCTTCACGTCCAGGAAGTATTTGGTGGCACTTAATGAAGGCATCGTTCCTCTTGCAAATGCAGTTGAGGAGCTATTGAGGCATGTATCTTCTTTGAGAGGAACTGGGGTTGACATAATTGTTGAGATTCTTGAGAAACTTGCTTGTCTGGGTGAGGGTTCATGCTCTGGGGCTTCTTCCTCTGAACCAATCGATGAAAACACTGCCATGGAAACTGATCCTGAAGAGAGAGAAACTGATGGGGGCATGGATCTGGTTGAGGCAATGGATGGTACTACTGATGGGGTCAGCTGTGAGCGCTTTGTGCAGCTATGCATCTTTCACGTTATGGTCTTGGTTCATCGCGCTGTGGAAAATGCAGAAACTTGCAGGTTATTTGTGGAGAAGAAGGGCATAGAGGCCATAATGAAGCTTCTTTTGAGGCCAAGCATTGCACAGTCATCTGAAGGAATGTCTATAGCTGTTCACACAACAGCTGTTTTCAAGGGATTTACTCAGCAACACTCTTCCACACTTGCACAAGCCTTCTGTTCTCATCTCAGGGACCATTTGAAACAGGCTCTCGATGGGTTGAGCCCTGTTGCGGGGTCATTTTTACTGGCTCCCGGAATTTCTCCTAGGAAGGATATATTCTCGGGCCTTTTTGTTATCGAGTTCCTCCTGTTTCTTGCCGATGCTTCAAGGGAGAACCGGTGGATGGCTGCTTTACTCAATGAGTTTGGAAACGGTGGCAAGGATGTTCTTGAAGACATCGGTCGGCTCCACCGAGAAGTTCTATGGCAAATTGCCCTCCTTGAGGATTCCAAAGTGAATGTAAAGGATGAAAATGGTGCAAGTTCTTCCAGTGGGGGATCACAGGGATTGGAAAATACAAGCACAGGTGATGCTGATGAGCCAAGATTTAGCCCTTTCAGGCAGTTACTTGATCCGTTATTTCGGCGACAGAGATTGCCATCTGGTTGGAGTGCAGAGTCTCAGTTCTTTGACCTCATAAGCCTTTATCGAGATTTTGGGCGAGCTACTGGGTTCCATCAGAGATCAGCTGGCATGGATGGCTCATCGAGTTCACGATTTGGAAGTGGGGCTCGACAACTAACAGGCCCTTCTGAGGGGGTTACACCTACAGGTGCCACAGGTGATAAGGAAAAATCCTATCATACCTCATGCTGTGATATGATGAGGTCCCTTTCTTTTCACATCAGCCACCTGTTTTCTGAATTAGGCAAATCGATGTTGCTTCCTTCTCGAAGGCGTGATGATTCTCCCAATGTGTCATCCTCTGCGAAATCAGTGGTTTCCACGATGGCCACCATATTGTTGGACAATTTGAACTTTGGGGGCCACCTAGATCCTTCAAAATCAGACTCGTTTGTATCGACCAAGTGTCGCTACCTGGGTAAGGTCATTGATTTCATTGATGCCATTATTTTGGACAGGCCAGAATCTTGTAACCCCATTTTGGTGAACTGTTTCTATGTGCGTGGGGTCATTCACGTTATTCTCACCACTTTCGAAGCCACCAGTCAGTTGCTTTTTACTGTCATTAGGCCACCCACTTCTCCTATGGAGACAGAGGATGGGAATCCTAGACAAGATGGAAGGGATGACACTGACCACTCATGGATATATGGACCACTGGCCAGCTATACTTTGCTTATGGACCACCTTGTGACTTCTTCTTTTATATACTCCCCCTTCACAAAGCACTTGCTCTGCCAACCTCTTATATCGGGTAATGTGGCAATTCCTAGAGATGCCGAAGCATTTGTGAGGGTTCTTCAATCCAAAGTTCTTAAGGCCATTCTTCCTATTTGGAATCACCCCCAATTCTCAGAATGCAATCTTGAATTTGTCTCCTCGATTTTCTCTATCATACGCCATGTTTATTCTGGGGTTGATGTGAAGTCAGTAAATAGCAGCACTGCTGGTCGGCTGGCTGGGCCGCCTCCAGATGAATCAACAATCTCTGTTATTGTAGAAATGGGGTTTTCAAGGTCAAGGGCAGAGGAAGCTCTAAGGCAAGTGGGCACAAACAGTGTGGAGATGGCGATGGAATGGTTGTTCTCTCATCCTGAGGAAGCTCAAGAAGATGATGAGCTTGCTCGTGCACTGGCCATGTCCTTAGGGAACTCGGGGTCCTCTGGAAAAGAAGATGCAGTTGCAAATACGGGCACCTCCGAGCAAGAAGAGGAGTCGGTTCAGCCCCCCCCTATTGATGATTTGTTAATGACATGTGTTAGACTTTTGCAGCTGAAAGACTCATTGACTTTTTCAGTGAGGGACCTACTGGTAATGATGTGCTCTCGAAATGATGGCAATTGCAGGCCCAAAGTTGTTACCTTTGTGATTGATCATATAAAGCTCAGCAGTGGCAACACCACATTGCTGTCTGCCCTATTTCATGTTCTTGCTTTGGTTCTCCATGAGGATACTGCCTCTAGGGAAGTTGCAGCAAAGCATGGCTTGACTGGTATAGCCTTGAACTTGCTTGCTCAATGGCACCCGAGCTCTCTAGATGGGGATAAGACACATGTGCCCAAATGGGTCACTGCATCTTTGCTGGCTATTGATGAGATGTTGCAGGTGGACCCAAAACCCAGTTCTGAAATTTCTGATCAGTCAAGGAAGGATGAGACTAAGACGGAGAATTCTCTAGTGAATGACGAAAATGCATCCAGTAATAAATTACAGACTTCCTTGGGGTTAACAGCACGTCACACAACACTACCAGAACAGAAGAGGCTCATTGAAATTGCTTGTGGCTTTATTCGGGATCAACTTCCTTCTGAAACTATGCATGTTGTTCTCCAGCTATGTGCTACGCTTACCCGAGTTCATGCTGTTTCTGTGACTTTCCTCGAGGCTGGAGGGTTGCACTCTCTTCTTTCCTTACCTACAGTCAGTCTATTTTCGGGATTCGACAATGTGGCAGCCACTATAGTCAGGCACATTCTTGAAGACCCGCACACTCTCCAGCAAGCTATGGAGTCCGAGATAAGGCACAGTCTTGTTGCAGCTTTGAATAGGAATTCAAATGGCAGGGTGACACCACGAAACTTTCTTACAGGCCTGGCTTCAGTGATTACTAGGGACCCGGCGGTTTTTATGCTAGCTGCTCAATCAGTTTGCCAGATTGAGATGGTTGGAGAAAGGCCTTATGTGGTGCTGCTGAAAGATCGAGAGAAGGAGAAATCGAAGGACAAGGATAAACCATCTGACAAAGATAAGAATCTGCAGTCTTTGGAGGGAAAAAGTCCAACAGGTGACACACCAAGCAAAGCTTCAGATACAAGTGTGAAGAGTAGTAAAGCACATAGGAAATCTCCTCAGAGTTTTATAACAGTGATTGAGCTCCTATTGGATTCAATTGTAGCATTTGTTCCCTCCTTGAAAGATGTCAGCCAAACAGATGGAGCATCTTCATCAGTCGATATGGAAATTGATGAAATTTCAAGTAAAGGAAAAGGAAAAGCCATTGCTGCTGCTCCCTGTGAAGACAAATCAGATAGTAACCAAGAAGCATCGGCGTCACTAGCCAAGAATGTTTTCATTTTGAAGTTGTTGACTGAAATTCTCTTGACATATTCTTCATCAGTGCATGTTCTCCTTCGAAGGGATGCTGAAATAAGCTGCTCTCGTGGGGGTCCTCAGAGAGGATCCTCAGCAACTGGCATCAGGGGTGTATTTTACCATGTCCTTCACAAGCTTCTTCCCTCTCCTGGAAACCAAAAGAAAGATAAGAAATCAGATGGCGATTGGAGGCAGAAGCTAGCCACTAGATCTAGCCAGTTCTTGTTGGCAGCCTCCATCCGGTCTGCTGAAGCCAGGAGAAGGATCTTTTCTGAGATCAGTAATGTCTTCAATGACTTTGTCGGGTCATCTGGTTCTGATGAATTTAGGGCACCGGATTGTAAAATGCAGTCCTTCATAGATCTGATAAATGAAATCTTGGCTGCTCGCTCGCCCACTGGTTCATATATATCGGCAGAGGTTGCTGCAACTTTCAGTGAAGTTGGTTTGGTTAGGTCATTGACTCGAACTCTCCAGATCTTGGATTTGGATCATCCCGACTCGCCCAAGCTTGTAACCGCAATTGTCAAGGCTTTGGAGGCTGTAACCAAGGAGCAAGTCCAGTCTGCTGACTCTCACTCTGCAAAAGTTGACACGCCAACAAACCCTGGTTCGAATTCAGAGGAACTGAGGGGAAGTGAGAATGGAAATGGAGTGGGTCAAACCTCTGAGCCTCCTGCTCAACCGGCTTCTAATCAGATGGCAACTGAGCAGTTAGAGTCTTTTGGCGGGGCTCTTACTTCTGGTGGGTCTGACTCCGTTACAGATGATATGGAGCATGATCGGGATGATGCTCCTGATGCAGAAGATGATTATATGCATGATAATTCTGAGGAGGCTGGAGGTCTCGGAAATGGTGTCTCCACAGTCGGGATCAGTTTTGACATTCAGCATGATGGGCATGATGACCATGAAATTGATGAGGACGATGACGAGGAGATGAGTGGGGGAGAGGAAGTAGATGAGGATGAAGATGAGGATGAGGAGGATAATGATGATTTAGATGAGGATGAGGTCCATCACTTGTCACACCCAGACACTGACCAGGATGACCATGATGACCATGAGATTGATGAGGATGAGTTTGATGAGGATGTTTTGGAGGAAGACGAGGATGAAGATGAAGACGATGAGAATGGGCTCATTGTTAGATTGGAAGACGGTATTAATGGGATCAATGTCCTTGACCATTTTGAGGTTCTTGGTAGGGATAGTAATTTCCCCAATGACTCTCTTCGGGTGATGCCTGTTGAAGTTTTTGGCTCCAGACGACAGGGCCGCACCACTTCTATTTATAACTTGCTTGGTAGAGCTGGTGATCATGGAGTTCCTCTTCGGCATCCTCTTTTGATTGAGCCTTCTACCTCATCACAATCAATGACTCTCAGACAATCAGGCAAGCCTCCATTTTTATCGGCATTTTATATTTGCAAATTTTAAGCTAGATTTCTGATCAAAATTAGATGTAATCTCTCCTTAATCTGTCAAAAGTCTGAAAGTGCTTTTCTAATAATAAAGAATTTATCATTCTCTAAAAAAGAATTTAAAAGGTGTCTTGTTCTTGATCTTATCCCAAAATTGGCCCCCTGTTGGAAATTTAAGCCATGTCTTTACTGTTGACTTAACAGAATATCTTTAGTGCCTTAATTTGATCTGTAATCAAGATTTAGGCTTCTGGGTCCACCTGAAACTCCCCAGATATCTGGAATTTATCTTTAGCATATATGACTTTATCTGGAATTTAACTTTAGCATACATGACTTTCCTAGCCTTTATAATCTGTAACAAGTATTGGTTTCACTTTTCAGAGATTTCAGGTGATATGGCCTTCTCAGACCGGAACTTTGATAATGCTTCCTCACGTTTGGATGCTATTTTTCGCTCGCTGAGGAGTGGACGCCATGGCAACCGTTTCAGTATTTGGGCAGATGATAGCCAGCAACGAGGGGGACCTAATGCCTCTACGATCGCTCAAGGCATCGAAGAGTTATTTATTTCACAACTGAGGAGGCCGACTCCTGATCAGCCTTCTAACCAGGCTGCTACCACAACTCCCCCAACCCACGATAAGATGGAGGCCAACCAGATGCAAGATACTGAGCTTGGGGTAGCAGAAGAAGCACCAGTTGATACTGGGAACACCACAAACAGTGAAAGTGGGGTTATTCGGTCCTCTAACCCAGCTGTCGTGGATGCATCTGGAGATGCTGGTATGGTGTGTCCTTCTTCTGAGCATGGTTTTCTTCAGGGAACCGATGCACCACACTCACAGGGTGAGCCCCCCATTGAAATGCAATGTGAGCGCACCGATGCAGCGGTTCAAGATGTGGAAGCAGTAAGTCAAGAGAGTGGTGGCAGTGGGGCTACTCTTGGAGAGAGCCTCAGGAGCTTGGAAGTCGAAATAGGCAGCGCTGATGGCCATGATGATGGAGGAGACAGGCATGCCCCATCAGAGAGAATGACATTGGGAGTGAGAAGGCCGTCAGTTCCAATGCAAGCAAGCAGTAGAGATGTTTCTTTGCAAAGTGTTAGTGAAGTATCCCGAGAGCCTAGTCAAGAAGGAGCTGAACAAAATGAGAGGGCAGAGGAAAACCAGAATAATGCAAATATGGAGTCTGCTTCTATTGATCCTGCTTTCCTTGATGCTCTTCCTGAAGAGCTCAGGGCGGAGGTCCTTTCTGCTCAGCAGAATCAAGTGGCTCAGCCTCCTGCTGAACAACCGCAAACTAATGGAGACATTGACCCTGAATTCCTTGCTGCCCTCCCTCCTGATATTCGAGCTGAAGTGCTGGCTCAACAACAGGCTCAGAGGTTGCATCAGTCTCAGGAGTTGGAAGGACAGCCTGTTGAAATGGATACTGTTTCGATAATTGCAACGTTTCCATCTGATCTGCGAGAAGAGGTAGCTGTTCTCTCTCTCTCTCTCTCTCTCTCTCTCCCCTATATATATATTTTTGTTTTTCGTTTTTCTATTGAATTGAGTTGGATGAGGTTTTCCTGTGGTGTACAAAATTTCACATGTACTTCAGCTTCTCATTTTTTATTTTTTATTTTATTTTTATTTTCAATATTAGGTTCTGTTGACATCGTCGGATGCCATTTTGGCTAATCTGACTCCTGCCCTTGTTGCTGAGGCAAATATGCTACGTGAAAGGTTTGCACACCGTTACCACGGTGGTACGCTTTTTGGAATGTTCCCTAGGAATCGGCGTGGTGAATCTTCTGGTAGGGGTGATACGGGTCCATCCAGTTTAGACAGAGGGGGCATTGTTTCACGGAGATCAAATGGAAGCAAGCTAGTTGAAGCGGATGGTGCTCCTTTGGTTGATACAGATGCTTTGAAAGCTATGATACGTCTTCTTCGTGTTGTTCAGGTTGTCATTCATTTATAACTTATGAGATGCAATGATATTTTATTCCATTTAGCTGGTGATATAAACTAACTCCTTTTCTGAAGCTTGAAGCTCGATTTTGATTTTGTTTTTACTAGTTGTGATTGAAGTAATCGATGCATGTTTTCTATTCATGACAACAATTATGTGATCTTGAACGATATTTTTATGCAGCCATTGTACAAAGGCCAACTGCAACGGCTTCTGTTGAACCTTTGTGCCCACCGTGAGACCAGAACTGCATTGGTGCAGCTTCTAATGGATATGCTTATGCTTGATGAGAGGGGAATGGGAAGTACTTCAACTTATGCTGGAGAACCATCTTACCGGTTATATGCATGCCCAAATAATGTGATTTATTCTAGACCCCAATTCTTGGATGGTAAGGTTTAATATTTGTTTCTTGACTATTTCTGAATGAGTTCATAGATCCTCGTGTGTGTTTTTTTTTCTTGGTAAAGATTTCGGGTCTTTGTACATCTTGATTTGTGGTTCCCATTTCATTGATAAATAATATTAACAATGATTTCTTTATATTACTCTGACATAAAAATTGTGAAACTCTTGTGAATCCATTTCTCTATTCTCATCATGAACATGGCTTATGTGGAGGGCCTTTTATTCATTCTTTGAAATGTTTGGCCATTCTCACGAATTTTGGAAATGCTATTACTAGTGATTCTAAAGTTGGAGGTACTAATTCATCCTTCTTTGCTTCCATTACTTAACAGGAGTTCCTCCCCTGGTCTCCCGGCGTGTATTGGAAGTTCTGATATACTTGGCCCGGAATCATCCATATGTTGCAAAACTCCTACTTCATCTCAAGCTACCACAACCTTCTTTAAAAAAATCTAATTTATCTGATCAGGCCCGTGGCAAAGCTGTGATGATTTTGGATGATGACCAAGAAGAAATGAAACTGAAGGGAGATGTATCCATAGTCTTGCTTTTAAGCCTCTTGAATCAGCCTCTCTATTCCAGAAGTGTGGCTCATCTTGAACAGGTAGTCTATTGTGCCTTTGATTTCAGTTAAGTGGGTTTGTCTGTTGAGGGGGAAAGAACTTATAATCATGGGCCTATTCGATTGTTGCTGTCCAATAAAATTATGGATACCGATGGAGAAAGAGTGGACCTGCCATTGGGGTCATAACTTTGTTTGCCTTTCTATGTCCATCATTGCTCATCATTCCCTTCTGGGGGTGAGGTCCCAATGGACTAAGATTTTTCCATGGTCCTTTGGATTATAGTTTTTTGTCTTTGGTGAACGGCAACCTTTTCTTTTGGAATATTAATGGATCATTTTTTTTCTCTTGTTATCAGTTGCTGAATCTCCTTGAAGTTATCATGGACAATGCGGAAAGTGAATCAAACTTATCAAACAAGTCCGGTGGGTCTCAACTGGAACAGCCGTCTGCGTCTCAGAGTGCCTTGCCAGATAGCCAGGCAAATGCTAGCAATGTTGGGTCGTCTTCTACTGAGGAAGTCAAACCAATTGAGACTGATGAGGATTCACGGCCTTCGGCTTCTGGCACTAGCGATGAAAATAATGTTTCTGCTGTGCTATGCGATCTTCCTACATTGGAGCTTCGACTTTTGTGCTCTTTGCTTGCACGAGAAGGGTAAGTTTTTACATATCTTAAGTTTTTACATGTGCACTAATGACTACCTTGTATTCTTAAATAAACGGAGTTCACAATAAGATGATTCACCCTTGGCACAAAAAATCTGCAATCATCCCTATCCATCAGATATGATTTGAGGGGCTGGGGATGCAATGTTAACTGTACTTGGTGTCCATCTGAGAAAATTTTCCTTGGCTTTGTGTGCGGAAATGATGCATCACGGCTGTCTGATTTTACATCTGATGGCCTGGGATGTTTGTAACCTTTGCTGAAGGCAATGGTCTCATTGTATACAATCCCTATTAAATATGTTAATTTTATTGTGTTTCTAATGAAATCCCTCATTTGTGAAGTGGAGCTTTGAATCTCCTATGACTTTCTAGTGTTTGGCTGGTGCCATTGATGGTCCTTGATTTGGTACAAGTTTAATTTGTTGGTATTGGGTGCAAAATAATTTAGTTGTTAACAAAGGCTCGTTTTATAATTGTCTGGGAGAAAAATATGATGGCTTGTTATTCAAATGAAGCATCTCTGTTGCAAAGTAAACGATGCTTACATACATGGACGCGTATATGAAACATCCTTCAAATTTTTTATGCTGCATATACTTTAGCAAATCTCAGTGCCACTCTTCTAAACTTCAATAGATAGTTCGATAGTATTGACCTTAAGTTTTATCTTATTGTCTTTGAATTCTTATTTGCTCATTCCAGTTTGCGTGGATATTTTTTTCCAGGTTGTCGGATAATGCTTATGTTCTCATTGCTGAGGTTATAAAGAAACTGGTGGCCATAGCTTCCACACATTGCCGTCTCTTTATCTCCGAGCTCGCTGATTCCATTCAAAGCTTGAGTCAATCTGCAATAACTGAACTCCGTAGTTATGGTGAGGCAGAAGACATGCTATTAAGCACTTCTTCAACAGATGGGACGGCAATTCTCAGAGTTCTTCAAGCCCTGAGCTCACTGGTCTCTTCTTTGCTAGAGAGAGAAAAAGAAGCTCAAGTCCTCTCTGAAAGAGAGCAAAATGACCCGATTATGCAGGTGTGGGACTTGAATGCAGCCTTGGAACCCTTGTGGCAAGAGTTAAGCATCTGCATAAGCAAAATAGAGAGTAGCTCCTCGGATGGTTTGCCTACTCTCTCTGGTTCTTCCCCCTCTACTTCTACAAGTGTAGTTCCTCCCCTTCCAGCTGGTACTCAAAATATATTACCATACATAGAGTCTTTCTTTGTGACTTGTGAAAAGCTAGGACCAGGGCAATTAGGGCCGGGCTATGACTTCGCCAATGTCTCAACTCCTGAGGCTGAAGATGCTTCTCAAAAGTCCTCAGCCAGCCATTCAAAGGTTGATGACAAGCATGGCGCCTTTGTGAAGTTCTCAGAGAAGCACAGGAAGCTGTTGAATTCTTTCATTAGGCAGAACCCAGGCTTGCTCGAGAAGTCCTTTTCTATCATGCTTAAAGTCCCTCGTTTCATTGATTTTGACAACAAACGAGCTCATTTCAGATCAAAAATAAAACACCAACATGACCATCATCATAGTCCTTTGAGAATTTCAGTGAGGAGGGCCTATATTCTCGAGGACTCTTATAACCAGCTCAGAATGAGATCAACCCAAGATTTGAAGGGTCGACTGACTGTTCATTTTCAAGGGGAGGAAGGCATTGATGCTGGTGGACTGACTAGGGAGTGGTATCAGTTGTTGTCCAGGGTCATCTTCGATAAGGGCGCTTTGCTTTTCACTACTGTGGGCAATGAATCCACGTTCCAGCCCAATCCTAACTCTGTTTTTCAGACTGAGCATCTCTCATACTTCAAGTTTGTCGGACGAGTGGTAAGTGTGTTTGGCCTAAGAAAAATATCAGATCGGGAGCGTGTTTGATCATGCTAGTGGGTCATAAAATTTGGCATATCTAAACAATATCTTGTGCTTTCAAATTTTTTACATGACTATTTTACCACAATTTGGCTATTAAAAGAACTAGATGTGGTTAAAATTGTATTTAAAAAGCTGAAGGTCCATATACTATTCTCATTGCATTTCAGCATGGTGCTTAGAATCCTAGATAGCTGTGCAATCCTAATATTTGTCTATTTCAGGTTGCAAAGGCCCTATTTGATGGGCAGCTTCTTGATGTTCACTTTACTCGGTCCTTCTACAAGCACATTCTTGGAGCTAAGGTCACCTATCATGACATTGAGGCTATTGATCCTGACTTCTTCAAAAACTTGAAGTGGATGCTAGAGGTACTCTCATATGCCTTTACGAGTTCACTTGTTTGTTTGCTTTCCTTAAGTCTTTCAAAATTTCGTACCTCCGTATTTATCTAAATGGTATTCTTTTCATCTTTATTGCAGAATGATACAAGTGACATCTTAGACCTTACTTTCAGCGTGGATGCAGATGAGGAAAAACTTATATTGTATGAGAGAACAGAGGTAGTTTTTCTTTCTAATTTGGCTATCATCTGTTATTGCTGTTGCATTATTTTGGATTATTGCATAAGCAGCATAACAAGGTGCTTTGTGGCTCATACTGATAAGAAACATAAGCTAATTATTGGGAACTGATGCCAGGTGACTGATTATGAATTGATTCCTGGTGGCCGCAATGTGAGAGTTACTGAGGAAAATAAACACGAATATGTTGATCTTGTGGCAGAGCATAAGCTCACGACTGCAATTAGGCCTCAGATAAATGCATTTATGGAGGGTTTCAATGAACTAATCCCAAGGGAACTGATATCCATATTCCATGACAAGGAACTGGAATTATTAATCAGTGGGCTTCCTGATATTGATCGTAAGTTACAACCTGTTCTCTCTCCGACTACACTTAAATTGCAAGAACAGCATTGCTTACGATAGCATCTGTGTTTTAAATTTCAATGATTTTTAATCTTTATTTGTTCTTGTATTCCTGTGGGGTTCCTATTATTTCTTATTTTACCTCGTCTTGTAATAATATTTTCTCATGTAAGAGATCTTGCTATCTGTCTGTTGGCAAAGTGAGATTTTCATTGCTAAAGTTGTTTCAATGTGTATTAGTTTTCTCAACTTCATCTCCCGATATTTATTTGTATCTTTGCGAAGAACGGCTTATAAATGAACATAAAAGTGCATCCTTTTCTTGGAGTAGATAATAATTCCTATCTGTGTGGCTTGTAGTGGATGACCTCAGAGCGAATACAGAGTACTCAGGATACAGTGCCGCCTCGCCTGTGATTCAGTGGTTTTGGGAGGTGGTTAATGGTTTCAGCAAAGAAGACAAGGCCCGTCTTCTGCAGTTTGTGACTGGAACCTCCAAGGTAAGCTTGTTTATTCTGAGTCTTTTATTTAAATACGTATCAAGAAGTTTCATTGTGGTGACCAACAATTGCTAATTCTTAGCTCTTCTTTGTTTTCTTAGTAGCTTAGCTCCTCTCCCGCCCTCCCTCCCTCCCTCCCCCCCTCCCTCTCTCTGTCTCTCTCATGCACAACTTGCAAGGCTGCTATATGCAACTCTGCCTTCTGTCGAGTGCACACATGCTCACATGCACTGTTATATCTGTCATCTGTCCCCAATGGCCCCTTGATGCATAGGGTTGTGTGTTTGTGTCTACGTGTGCACGCACGAGAGAGGTATTTTCTCGTGGGCACTGTTGTAAAGAGAGGTATTTTCTCTTGGGCATTATTGTTTACAAAATACGTTATTTGCAGGTGCCCTTGGAAGGTTTTAGGGCGCTTCAAGGGATCTCTGGCTCGCAAAGATTCCAGATCCACAAGGCATATGGCAGCCCTGATCACTTGCCATCTGCTCATACTTGGTATGTACCATTAGTCATCTTTTGTGATTGCACCAATAAAAATGCCTTTGGGTACAGAAAGATCACAATTACCTTAGCCATCAGATGTGAAATCTGGTGGCTGACGGTGCCCTACTGATCATATTCCAAAGTCCTAGAAAAGAACTCTTGGGTTGTGTAGAGAAAATATGATGCAGCCCCCAACTGTCGTATTTCATATCTGGTGACTAGGGGTGATTGATATTTTTGTCCAAATGTAAATGATTTTATTCTCTGCACACTCCAAAACAACAAGGAGAGAATCCATTTTCTTGATTGTAATATCTTGATTGCAATTAAAATGGATAATATAGAACAGTCTTTTAATGAGAGAACTTCCATGCAGTTTCAACCAGCTGGATTTACCAGAATACCCCACAAAGCAGCAGTTGCAGGAGAGGCTACTTTTGGCGATCCATGAAGGGAATGAAGGTTTTGGGTTCGGCTGATTTGAGGCGAGATGTTGGTATGCCTGCATGCGTTTGTGTAGATAATGTCAAGAGAAAGGGGAATTCATGTGGGTGATAGGAGATATATATGTTATTTGCTGTACAGTTTATTTTCACTATGATTTTACATTTCGGCAGTTTTTGTAATTTGCCGCATGCATCAAGAAGCCCAATTTGAGTTCTTGTCCGCATGCACCAAGAAGCTAATTTGAGTTCTTGTTGCTGCTTATTGTGGGTTTCTCTCTCCCCCTTCCCCCTGTGGGTCTCTCTCTCTCTCTCTCTCTCTCTCTCTCTCTGTTCTTTCTCGCTCTCTATACATGTATTCAAATAAATCTAATGAACTATGAAATTGGTTCTATCTGTGTAACTACTTCACTGCGGTGTTGATTGGAACTTGACAAATTAGTTTTCGATGTGCTAAACTTATACAGGAAGAAACTAAAACAAATGTTTTCATTGATATTTTGAAACGTGTTCATACTACAAGAACTTAGGAAACTGATGGATTGAGGACCCAAAAACAATTTAAAACCTCTGCAGTTAGTTCTGCCCTAAGAAAGTGGATTTGGACCGGATTGGTTGCTAGTGATCTGCCTCATCTGGTTCTACGTAGTGCAGGTGGCTCAAGCCAGTTAGGCGGCTCACACCAATACACACAAGTAATGGACAAGCAAGGGGACAAGGGCCATGGCCTAATTCTATTTGCACTATATAATCATCAGTAAATGGTTTCAAATTCATGGGTTACAGGATAGCCAACCTTTACTCTTGCGTGGATTGCTTGACACACTACACCCACTTTATAGCCTATAGAAGCCTACTCTCTCACCAAGTTTCTGATCCCCTGGACTAGCATGCACGCAGCTAGCTGGGGTCTGACTTGGTGTAAGATGGAATCTCATAGTGCCATTCCTTTCAACTAAGTGTTCGAAAAAATCGATCTGGCTTTGAAAACTGGCTAAGGGCTGGTTCCGAATAACCGGCTAGTTAGACCGGCCTAACTAGGCAAGTCCTGGCCAGTCAATTTTTTTTTTAAAATACAAAAAATAAATTTTAAAAAGTATATGGAAAAGTTTATATAGAGCCGAGGCTCTAAACAATCAAATTAGAGCGTACTTCAAAAAATTCACTAGAAGAAGTTGTTTTGATGTCCAAATATTATCAAATCGATCATCTCGACATCAAGAAGCATGGACATGAGAAAAAAAATGAATTTCAAGTTTTGAAAGTAGTGATCTTATAATGCATTTTTGGACCGATCATGCTCGTGTAGAAAGAGTACACTATTTGCCTTGCCTTCTTTACCCTGATTTTTACACGGAGAGAGAGAGATTCCCCTCTTTTGCCCCAGCTTTTAGAGAGATGTCTTCACGCGTAGAGTCAGATGCTTCTGTAGAGAGAGAAAGAAAGAGAGTTGCCTTGGTTTTTCTTTCCTGCACATGTAGGGAAGAGACCTCGAGCCGCTTTTTTGGTGTAGAGTAAAAAATATTTTTTATATGTGCGCCCTCTTTTTAGTACACTTGTCTAAAATTTCATTATGATCTGATTTATAGAAAAATAATTAAAATTAAAACAGTGATATGCATTTTGAACCACATGATGAAGATTTGACGACTCTCATTCTACCTATATTACCATCTATTATCGCTGGCCAGTTATTGTTAGCTTTTTCCATATATATATGCATTTGGGAACTATGGTTGTGGGATTCATATTGAAGATGTCCCACCATTTTACTAAGATGGTTTTTCCCAGGCGTGGGATGTAAGTATGGTCGGGTGTATTATTGACAGAGATTGAGTATTCCCATTTCATAATCCATGAGAGTTGGTATAGTGCAACAAAGTATAAGTGATTGTTTGTATTATCGTCACTATTATTGAATATAACAAATTGTTCCTGCATTTTTTGGAAAGCAGGAGGTAAAATTGAAGTAGTTGATCCCCAAACTAAAAACCAATTTTTAAACTTGGGGAATCGTTCGAAAATGGGTAAGCGAAACTGAATGTACCAGCTATGAGTGTTATTTGGATTTTGGTAATAAAACATTTTATGCCAGGTTTCTATGTACTAGGCATATTTGTAATATTTGTATGAAAAATTAGGATTATGTAATTTTTTTCCTTGAGCAGGATTGCAACTTCACTCATCATAAGAAAGCAATTTCTTGATCTTTATTTTTGAATATGCAATTACTTTGGTATTTTGCTGGTAGTAATGGACAACAGAGATGGATCCTGTTTCCATAAGAATGGCTTCATAATACTCACGAGTTTTGACTCCATTGGTTGGATTCAAATGGTTTATAAGATATAATGGAGCAAGTTTAATAGGATCCATATTAGTATGGTGGTCATCTATTGTAATATCCATAAGATATGCTTGTTCAATATATGCAGAGCGATGAACATTAGGCCTTTGGGTTGGTTTTGATTGAGCTGGAGTATAGGCGGGAGTGGATGTATTAGTGTCTGGATAAGTGATTTGGTGAATAGAAGAAATGGAAGGTGAAAAGGTTGCCAAAGGCGGGTTATCACTTATATTTAATTTCTCGTTTTAACGTACAAAGAAAGTTTTCTTTATTTTGTAATTGTCTTTTGATACTATTGATTTCTTTTAATTTTGGTTTATGAATGAAGTCAAAATGTATTAGTACATTTTGATAATTAGAAGATATTCCTGTTTGATCTATTGATAAGGGATATAGTAATGTAAGGAATGAGACTCCAAGAATAATAGCTTGGCTTAGTCCTTTGACCATGATGAATGATGTGTTGATACATTGTTGATTATTACAAACAGATGTATTGGATAGTTTATAATTGATAAAGAGTCGACTGCCATCTACAGTATTTAGGATTTGAGTTGTTTTGTCAAAATATTTTGTTGATACTAATCCTTCATTGATGCAATTAAGATCAACACCTGAATCTATTAAAGCTGATGTTTGAAAGCGATAATCTTCAGCAACTATAATAGTGACTTGAACAAACCATTTTTGAATCATAATTTTATCTATCAGATTTACAGAAGAAGTTGTGATAATAAGTGGTTTAGCTTCTGAGGTTTCTGGTATATCTTCCGGTGGATTCGGACTATATGTTGTGACAAGATGATTGAAGTCAATTTCATCTGTATCTGAATTTTGATGAGATAAATTTTGTAATTCTAGGATTTTAATTCTATTTTTAAATTGATAAACCTCTTTTTTAACTTCTTTAATTTCATGTTTAAGGTCTGAAATAAAAGGTTCTTTTTGTTTAGTGAAGTGTTGTTCACTAACTCTTTTCATAATAGAGGCAAAATTATATTCATCAGGTGTTTTACTAATAGGCGATATTTTTGCTTTTGTTTTAGCTAGATTAATAAATTTAGTAATCACAGATCTTTTTTCTTCTGGATCTGTAATTTTTTCTATGAGATCTAATATTAAATTATCTTCTTGGGTAAGCATATGAAGATTATGTGTGGGTATAGGACAAATGCAATTGGATTCTTCCATTTGATGAGATCATTTTGTATCAGTAGAAGAATCTGAAGAATCAAATGATTCTGTCCATATTAGGTCGTCATCTTGAATATTCCCTATAAGTGATTCAGTAGAATTTGAGGAGGTTGTATCATAATTAATTATATTATATAATTTTGATTTGATTGATTCATCTAGGTGTAATGCTTCTATTTTCTTTTTTAATTTGCATTAGTGTTTGTAGTGGCCAACTTTTTCACATTTATAACATACTGGTAGTTTCTTTTTATTTTTAGTATTTGGAGAAAACTTTTTTATAAATTTCTATTTAGATTTTTTATATTTCTTCTGTACTTTATCGGATCTATAGTTTTCCTTTTTGTATTTTTTTTTTCCTTATATAATTTTTCAGGTTTATTTTTTCTATCTAGATGATAACCAAATTGTTCACAAAAATCACTAAGTTCTTTATGCTTGGTAATTTGTTGTTTATCAAGTTGTCTTTTGAGTTTAAGATCAGTACATAAATCTAATCCTTCAGCACATATTTCTGCTGATAGTTCTTCAAGTGTATATGCAGAATATATGATAACTCCATTATGTTTCTTTCTTAGTCGTTCTTTGACTTTTTCTGCAAATAGGTATGGTAGACCAGCAATAAATTTTTCTTTCCAATGGTCTAACTGACAATCTTCTCGTATAAGTAATCTTGAGAAAAAGACATCCTTATACCATTTATAATGGGATAAAGTAGGACAGCGAAGGTTGGACAGCAGATCTTCTGATCTTGCTGCTAATAATGCTGTACTTCCTACGAAATGTAGTGTAATAATATATATTAAGGAGTTTACTGCATCACTTTCAGTATAAATTATTTCTTGATTTTGTTCATTTTTGGTGGTCCATTGTCTTGTATTAGTGAGGATTCTGTTTTTGGTTTCATCATCAACATAGAAATCCCACCAGCCTCTTAACAAGCCAGGAATCCATTCACTATTGCTTTGGCAACCTCTTGGTCTGGATTGCCTGCCATTTTGTTTGCTGAAGCAAACATTGTCATATGTCTCATGACATCTAATATTTTTAGTTCTGATAAACCATATATTGTCCAGTTGACTATTGATCTTCCTGAATAGGAAACAGCCTGTTGTATGGCATCCTCTTCGAGTTGTACGTCAACAGGTATAGGTCTCTTATAGTATGGTAAAGCTGTGATTGGTTTCCATGTTTTACCATATGCTATTCTATTTAAATTAATGGGTGACGTATCCATAAAAGCAGATTCTTGGTTTTGTATGGTATCTTCTATAACTGGTTCCTCTTCTTGGGGCATCATAGTTTCATGCTCCGGTATCTTTGTTTTTCCCCTATCTGAAGATTTTGGGATAGTTGGTAAAGGTACAGAAATACTGGGTATTGGTATAGGAATACTGAGTTTGGGAGAAGGGATTCCTTTTATATCTAATTGGGTTAATTTAGATATCAACTGGTCCATTAATGTTTTAGTATATTCTCCCATATAGAATTTAGTTTTATTCAGTTATGGAGGAGGTTTGAAAAAAACCGCTTTGGGAATAGAAGGAGTTATTCCCTTAGTTTGGGGAGTAACTAATCTTTCTATCCGTTCTGTTTGTTTTTCTAAAGATTGCATATATAAATTTGTATAATCGTTTTGTTCTACTATGTGAGGTATTAATTCTTGCTTTTTACCTATTTCTTTTGGTAGAACCTTATATGGTGTTGCAATAATATCATATAGGGATTGTGGTGGTTCTCCTTTGCTTAAAGGGGTTATTACACCCTTTAGTATTATACTTTTTTCAGGAGGGTGTATACTAGCAGTAGTAGTACCATCCGTACTGATGTATGTTTTTTCTTCTATTGTTTGAATAGTATTGAATTGATGATTGTTAATTTTATATTGAGTACATATTTCTTGTAACCATATAAAAAATCCTTTTGCTTCTCTTTCTTTTTTCAAGAATTTATTATATTTTTTTATGAAATAATTCTACTAACCTAGGTTGGAATGTTTTAAGATACCATTCCCTAATACCTTGATTTTCTGGAGCAAGATAATCTTGTTGTATATAGGCAATATCTATTTTTCTCTTTTTTCTTGCTAATTTAGCAGCTAAATATTCTTCCATATATGTATCAATATTTATATCATCTTCTATTTGTAATGCAAGTATTTGAAATTCAGCTATGTCTGGTTCAAATGTATACGTGGGAATGACTACGTGATCAGCTGTTCGTTTGACTCCTTGTAATTGGAAGTCTGAAGATGTTGTAGGTATTGATGGAAAAGGAAGTATTATAACATCGGGAGTGGTATGACAAGATTTTCTAGCAGGTACTAATGGTTTTTTATTTATTTTCCTATTAATATCTATGTCATCCTGTACTATGGGCTGTTGAAATTTTATTTCAATATTTCCATCCTGATGTTCTATTATTTGATTGAGAATATTATTCTTAGGTACTTCCCTGGGCTGGTTTGCATTTTGCAATGCCCATGATTGAGGTAGAATAATGTCGGACCAAGTAATGGTTTTTGGTATAATCGTATTTGATTTTTCTATATTAGTTTGGAATAATATAGTTTGATCCTTCTTATCAGCTTGCATAATATAAGGACAGAGAGTATTCATTACTTTATAATAAATTCTGTATACTATTGCTAAATTCTGAGAACCATGCGTCATATTAAATCCATGAGTTTTCAAATTTATAGTTAATATATCTAATATATTTGGGTCTATTAATGAAACAAAAAAATTTGAAAAACAATTAAAATATATGGGTCCACTACATAGACTGGATTCAACCATGCCTAGGAGTGAGTCTGAAAACTTATTGTGTCTTGTATCTCTTAGGCATACAAGCACTGAAGTGTTTAACCCTAGAAGAGTTAAAGGTTTAATGACTATTTGTATTAATCCAATGTGGAAATATTTATAATTATTTTCATTATATTTTTCAATAATTTTTCTTGATAATAGTTGAAAGTCTTCCTGGTTTTGAGTTACTGATAGACTTTATTCGACTGTTTTTATAGCCTATCCTAGTTTGAATTTGAATGTTCCTTTTTGATAAATATCTTTTATTGGTACTTTAGAAATATTCCAATTTTGTATATGATGTTCTTAAAAATATTCCAATTTTGAGATTGAGTTTGCTGTATTACCTTTAAGATTCTTAATTAAATTTGTCATCTGTAGGTTGCAGATAATGACAATCTGGACGATCAAGGGTTTAGCGTGTTCCCCTAAGCGGCTCTTCCTGGCCGTGGCGGGTACTTTGCCTAGACTTTTCCTTTCGTCTCTTGCCTCTCGGACCAACTTTCTTAGATGTAAAGTTAATTAGGTTTCTACAGTAATACTGTAACTTTTAACTCTAACAGCTATCTATTTTCACTGTTTGGCTCTGATACCAAAACCTATATATAACCCCAGTCTAAGTGGACATAATACAGCCAATACTTCATTTGACTTCCCCACATATTTGAGAAATATGCTACAAACAAACCTTAATGCCTCCAAAGAAACTTTGGAACAACAAATGAAAGAAATCTTTGCAGAAGCAGGAAGAAAGCCGGTCTCATCAGATGAGACCGTACAATCATCACCTGCTCACAACAATAGATACTTTCCCTTGGACGAAACAGACCCTGAAGAAGAAGAAGATGATCCAGACGAATGCAGTCAACGACCATTACTCATTACTGCCACTCACTCATATCACTGTGTCAAGATGCTCTCCACCGACAAACGACAAATCAATACTGTGCCAAGATGCTCTCCACCGACATAAACGACAAACGACTACTATTCAAGGATACCATCACTGTTAGCACCGACATAAAAGACAAAGTTGCGTACTATTCACTGATGCCTTTTTGTCCACTAGCGCCGACAAAGACAAAAGACTTTTTCACTTTTCTTTTCGATTTTGTTTTCTTCCTCCGACAACATCTTTCTTTATGTCACGTCCCTTTTGCTTTATGCTTTACGTCTTGTCCCTCATCCCTTATCCTTTTATCCTTCATTCGAGACGAAGGCACCTCTTTTTCTCTCTATATAAGGGCCTCTCATTCCTCAGAAGAGGCAGGTCATTCAGGAGCTCCTCCTCAGACGCTCTCTTTTCTTTCTCTCTCTGCACTTCTCTCATTTATTCACATCTTTTCTCTCAGAAGATACTCTTCTGTCTTCTACTTGCTCCATCTACTGCAACAGCTATCTTGACTTCATAGCTCATGAATACCAGGTCATAAAATTCACCTTAATTTACAGGTTCTATATTTTCCTCCTTTTCAATATTCCTAACATGTGTGATTGTAATCTTCGCTCTCTCCCTTCATATTGCCCTCAACACTGGAAACTCTTTCCAGTTATTACATATGTACACAGTAAGTAAATTTGTAAGTTTGATTTAATTTTCAGTCTGTATGTACGTTTTACAGTCTGTTACTTTTCAGTCTGTATGTACGTTTGTTACTTTTACAGTTCATTTCACAGTTTGTTGTAGACAGTTTGTATAAATACCGTCTTCTTTCTGATGTACTACTCTGTACAAATTTAATGCATAAATGATTATGCTATCTGATGCAATTTAAAATAATATTTAATATCAAAATAGGCAATCTCAACCACACACAGTGGTTAGTAATCGACATATCAGTTATACCCTTCATTTGCATACTCTTATTATGTCTAAATTATTATAAAATTTTACACTAAATAGTCAAATATAATAGCTTAATGTTTACATACTTATTATAAACAATATATAAGCATTTCTACTGTATATATATATATATATATATGGTTTGTCTAGAGTTAACAACTCCTCAAAATACAAAGGTTTAAGATAGAGAGAGAGAGTCAAAACTTCACAACCCTTGTAAAGGTTTAAGATAGAGAGAGAGAGTCAAAACTTCACAACCCTTGAAATTACAAAAGGGTCAAGATAGAGAGAGTTGTGAAGGGTGGATTTATTGATTTTTTAGTTTATTTTAAAAAAAAGTTATTTTTGTGGGGCAATTTTGTAAATATTACTACAAGACAAAATGTACTTTTGTCATCTCTATAAAGGGTAAAGTTGATATTTTAACTAAAAGATAATGGCAGTCTACAAATAAAGTTTCAGAACAGTAACTTCCAAATTACCATTGTATTTTTGTGAGAATTTCAAATTTGCCTTTGTTTAATGGTAAAATTACCTATTTAAAGAATTTTTTAATAAAAATGTAATG
>NW_006499858.1:4131194-4143067 GCF_000471905.2 Amborella trichopoda
TATATAGGTTGCAGTTTGTATAGACTCGAGACTCTGAGCAATCAAATTAGAGCCCACTTTCAAATAGTGTTGAGAAATGTGGTTTCAGTACTGGAAATCTTTGACTAACCTTAAAATATATTTTCATATTTAATTATAAAATTTAGAGCTTAAAAAATAGTGTAGATCGAGTAGATCTATGAAAACTTGAATAACTTAAAAATTGATGGTCCAATCATGCGTTACAAGATGCACTATTTCCACTATTTCTCAAGCCCATGTATCTATTTGGGTAGCAAAACAACCTCTTCTAATGAAATTTTTAAGTAGGCTCTAATTTGATTTTTTTTCGAGCCTAGTATCTATATATATATATATATAACATTTCAGTAGGTAATCAAACCTAGATATCAAGAATTACCTTAACATTCCAGCAGATTATCAAACACAACAACTTAGTTAAATCTTCCAAAACACATAAGTCCACTTCTCAGCAAAGAAGAACTTATTTTTTCGAAGGAACGTTTATCTTCTAGCAAACAAACATGCCATATATGTTAGGTTCTCAAACATATGAGATTTTATACAATGAGACCATTTACCTTTATACTAGATAGACACAATTACTTACAACCATCCGACATAAAATTTGATAGCTTGGGTGTGACATAAAGTTTGAGAAAATTTCTTTTAAAGTTTGAGCTTGGTCAATGGAATAAATACAGCCACCCAATTTCATATCCAATAGTCAAGATTAATTGTGATTACCTTGTATCAAAGGTAAATGATATCATTTTATACTTTTTCCAAGCAAATATGGTGGATATTGGATATTAGGTCCCAAAATTTTTAGACAAGAGCAGTTATTCTTATGGTGGACATGAAAGTTGGAATGTAAACTGGTCAAGTGTATACCGATTAAACTTTTTTTTTTACCAACCAGATTACCTACATATGTCTAAAAACATAAAAAAAAACACAAAGTATCTCAAAGAATATCAGTTGCTGCTATTTTAACAACTCTTTATAACACAAACAAAATTACATAGATTTGATCTTAGGATCATAAAACAAATAATACTCATGAAAATAAAAAAACATAATACTGCAACCCATAAAGAAGATTGTTAGAAGATTACTTCAATTGGACTTTGTACACCTCACTCCAGGTTCTTCTTCCAATGGCACATGAGATCAATGGTCTATCTCAGATATTTAAAATATGGGAAACCAAAGGCTCTAACTTACCTCAATTGGACTTTGTACACCTCGTTCCGGGTTCCACCTCCAATGGTACATGAGATCAATGGTTTATCTCAGATATGTGAAGCATTGAAAGTCATAGGCTACAACCTCTTAAAAAATATGAGAGCAATGGAACAACGTGCACACTATAAGGTCTCAATACGTTGCGCATGGAGCATTGCACCTCTTGACACTATAGGCTTGGGCTCGCCCCCTATTTCTTCCTCAATATTTTTCTTAGGGAGAGAGGAGAGAGATCTTCGGGAGATGAGAAAGAGAGAGAGATGAAAGGTGTAGATATTTGGCCTCTATTTATAAACATTTTCTAGGATTATGATTTCTTAGGGTTAGCCAACTTTATGAAGATGAGATCCAAACTATTGATCATAGGAGACCTGTGGGTTGAGTGATATGAGCTATACAATTCTTAGATTAGCTATCATGATTCAAAGCAAGATGCTAAAACTTGATCATTTAGTTTTTTTAACTTAATCCCATCAAATAAAATAAATATGAAAAATATATTATACTTGCCTTTTTTTTTCATAATCTTCTTATACATACTTTTACTTGAAACTCCAATCTTTTAATTTTCAAAACTTTCTTTTCTTGTTTCAATCAAAATCTATGCAAAACATTTTTCATAAATTTCAATGAAAAGTGCATGGTTTCTTTTACAAGCCACTGGAATAGGAAAGTTCTTTCTTATGTGGGGCGTGCTCCTTATGGAGCCCCAAATGGGCCCCACGCACCCACATGCTCTATTTTGGTGGGGCTCATGGAGTACAAGGGGCTCCCATGTGTAATAACAATTTTAAAACAAAGAAAATGAGTTTTAGAAAAAGGTTATTATTTTATTTTTTTTATGAATATTTAAAATATTGAAAATATTGAAAATTCAATTTCTATCCATTTATAAATCCATTTTGTGAAAATAAAATATCCAGAGACTTCTAAAAATTCAAACTATCAATCTAACAAGGGAAACATTTATATAGAGCCGAGGTTCTAAACAGTCAAATTTGAGCCTACCCCAAAAATTCACTAGCAGAGGTTGTTTTAATGCTCAAATATCTTCAAGTTGATCATCTCGGCATCAAAATGCATTGACATGAAAAAATAAATGAATTTCAAGTTTTGGAAATAGTGTATTTTGTAAATGTATTTTTTGACCGTCAATTTTCAAGATTTTGAAGTTTTCATAAATATGTCGTTCTACACTATTTTTGAAGCTTTAAACTTTGTAAATAAATATAAAAATATATTTTAAGTCTATCACAAAGATTTCCAATATTGAAATCACATTTCTCGACACTATTTGAAGGTAGGCTCTAATTTGATTGTTTTGTACAGCGGTTTAAAAAATAGATCGGTACCCCGGATTGGGCACCCCAAAAATCCATCCGGATCGGGAATCAGCCGAATCGGTCCAATTAAACTTTAAAAAAAATCCAAAAAAAGTATTAAAATTCACTATAAATATTTTTTTTAGGAAGCGAATATAAAATGGAGGTACTACATTATTAACTTTCATTTTTTTTTATCATTATGCGAATATTGAGATGTTCTTTCCCTGTATGAACTTATGTTAATCATTAAATTTACATCACACAAAAAAAAAATCATAAAATTATCATAGATGAAGTATATGATTATATATGGACTACAATAAAGAATGGATTAAATCGATGAAAAAATGACCACCAAAATCTCGAATTGGCAGAAACCCTAATCCACTAAAAAAAACCCAAATTATTATAACCTAACTAACATTAATCCATAATTATTACAACCTAACTAACATTAATCCAACATTATTACAACCTAATTAACTATAATATTATATACTGAAATTAAAATTGTCGGTTTACATTTTATAATTATTTTACTATACAAATAATAATAAATCCAAAATATCTTATAATACCATCTAATTTAAAATATATTATTGACAACTATATGAAAATAGTAAATTACAAAATTTATAATGTGAATAAATTAATAAATAAAATATAAAATTTGGTTATCAAAGTAGAAATTATTAGAATGCATACCAATTTTTGAAATAACACTTTAATATTTCAAAAATCTAATTTTTAGGTTTCAAAAATCAATTTTTTAAGGTTTCTAGAATAATCACAGCTCAAATGCGTGCTTGAAAAGCATGATACCTGTTGTATAACGTTTTATTTATTTATTGACAATAAATACTTGTTGTATTACTGTTTTTTTTTTTTGACAAGAAAAATAAGAAGACAGTGCTGCCCTGGTAACTTTTATTTTTTTGTCAAGGTAACTTATATTTTTTTGTCATAACTTTATTTTTTTTTCAACGTAAGTTTTATTTTTTTGTCAATGTAACTTTTATTTTATTTTTTGACAAAAAATTATATTTTTTTCAAGGTAACTTTTTTTTTTATCAAGGTAACTTTTATATTTTTGTCAATATAACTTTTATTTTTATTTTTTGACAAAACATTAATTTTTTATCAAGGTAGTTTTTATGTTTTTGTCATAACTTTTATTTTTTTATCAAAGTAACTTTTATTTTTTTTTCAAGGTAACTTTTATTTTATTTTTTACAACAATAGTTGTCTTATTTTGTATAATAAAAAGATATATTAAATTATGTTTCAAGCCTACATACCTTATTAAAATCCCACATCGAAAAACCTAAAGAAGTTTGATATCCATAAAATACTCATTGGTACCGCGATCTATTGCACGCGTGAAAGGGCTGTCGGTCTGTCACGCGTGGCGACGCTTGTACATGCCCGTCACATGTGGCGACACTTGTACATGCCCGTGTTGTGACGTCATAAACCGTTTCGTGACTCGGCGATTTTTAAACCGCTGGTTTAGAGCCTAGGCTCTATATAAACCGCACCCATCTAAAAATCAGTTAACATTAAAATAATTAATTCTAAATAATTTCGATGAGAGTTTGACCACTAGGTCAATGAATTATAAAATTGTTGAAGCACTCTATCTTTTACTACGGACTATAATCCACATTCACTCTCTCAAACTGACACATAATTTTTCATGACCCACATACCATCATATGGGTTTATGATTGAGTTACCATAGTCAGTCAATTGGTTAGGGGACACAATCCCAATCTATGAATTATAGGTTTTATCCTAGAGACAAGTCTAAGTTCATACAAACCTGGTGCAACCACAATTTTATGGTGCACAGTGGGTAACTTCTCACACATATACATGTATCACCCTCAGTAGTGATTCGCTTTCCTAATACGACTATCATATGTCGTCTGATATGATTAAATGATGAGGCTTTGGCCCTCGTTTTTAAAGGCTACTATCACACATAAAGGTCACACAGTTTCTTGGCTCACTACCCTGAGCAACTTCACCCTCATCAAGGGATGACTCTGCTAACCCTTATCTATTGTGCATTAAGCCCAGGCAATTAAGGGTTTTCCAATGGCCTAGCACGTTAAGCTCAGTTTGAGTATCAACAAATAGAATTTACCTATCTCAGTCCCTTTGAACCATAATCTCTTGGACCCTCTGGGGACCACACACTTTTGGTCTCTCTGGACCATACTCCCATTGGAGTTCTTTATTTCACTATATAAGATATTGATTACATACTCTTATAAGGCTTTTAATGGCCACAAAAACCCAACAAGATATTGGGTACAAGTATCCAATACTAGGACTATTAAAGACCACGTTAGGGCCAGCTGGCCCTGGTCCAGGCTGGCCCAAACTCCATAAGGTAGGCCTAGGCCCGAAATTTAATTTCGGGTTGGGGGCCTAGGCTTGAATTCATGATATGGAGGCCCAAGCCTTGCAGACATGAAAAATCAAGACCGGGCCTAGGCCCAGGTCCATGTTATCCTGGGCCCCACCGAAAAAAGATTGGGGCCTACCAGACCCGCCAGGGCCTGACATGTGGGTCTTAAAATGTAGCCCGAACCTTATCCAAAACTGGGCCCAAGCCAAAAACTCGCATGTCGGCTCCGACCTGGGCCCTTGACCAGCCCTCTCTAGTACCATATTCACATTTATGCACATCTCATTTCCAATCAAGGTATTGCTCACTAATGTTTATTTGATTTATTTTGAAGGAGGAAGGTCTAATCTAATCCAATATTTCCCCCCTTTAATATGTAGGCCAAACTTGGGGAGGTAGGTCCAATGTGGCATGATAAAAATAGGAATGGGCCAAACCATGGAATTAAGGGGTGATCATTAACCATATCTTTCATTCAAACATCAAATGGAATCTAAGACCCAAAGACTGAATATATATGGTGTGAGAAAGGGAGAGAAGCACAAGAGCATCATAGATGGGACCAAAAAGCACCCCCCTCCGCGCCCTAATTAAAGCTTGTTGCCCTTCTTTTATGAAGCAAGGGGGCATAAATAATAGCACATAAAGACCAAGCGCTGCTCCACAACACATGCTCCTTCCCTTAGAAAGAGACCCAAGTGATGGGTCCATCCTAACAAAATGTAATGAGTGAGAATAGATTATATTAGAATTACACTCATGGGTTACGACATGTACGGCCACTTGGTGGAATGCACAAAATAGTCCAATAACGTCCCTATGACGCTAGAGAGAGGTCAGTTGGGCTCGCAACCGGCCGGTTAGCAGGCCAGACAATTTATCCGATTTGGATTCAAAATTTAAATTTCAGATCAATGAAATTTGGATTCGGATCCAAAATTCAGATTCGAGAAGTAATTATGATCGGATTTGGGTACAGGTGGATCCGATCTGAATCCGACCTAATTTTTAAAGTAGTATATATATTATTTATATAGTTATATATTTACTAATAATATACATAAATTTTAAACTTTTAGAAGAACTAATACAGATTTCATGTACAATTCTCGAATTTGGACCCCATGTATAGTTTTTAGATCTGGATCTGGATCTGAACATTTTGGATCAGATTGGATATGGATTCGAATCCAAATCCCATATAACTTTTCGAATCTAGATAGGATCTCGGTGGATCTGGAGATCTGAAAGATTCTCAGCCCTACAAGTTAGTCTGACCCTTTTTTTTAATTTATTTTTTAGCCAGGGACCAGCCCTATGGTGCCTGGGCCTGCCCTACGGGGACAAGGGCCATGTTAGGGCAAGGGCGGCCTGGTCCATTGACACCCTTAGGTAGGAGGGAGTGCCCTTTTCTTCTCATGACAAATTGATCCTCTCATACATTGCAAATGAGAAGAATTATGAGCCAAGTGATATGAAAACGACCGCTTTTTGAAGGGTATGTGGGTTGATTATGGCCATTGATTTACTCTTGTTTGTCATTATGCAAAGGGCCATTTTAGCCCATAGGACACATAGTTTAGGAGATTGGTATCTAATGTACTAGTAGTAACAAAGAAAGGAACTCATGAAAGAATGATGAGAGAGAGAGAGGAATGCGAAAGTCTTTGTTTACTTGGACCGAGTTATGATGAGGGAATCCAAGAAGAAATAGGGAGACATGAATTATGAGCACAATCATGAGAGTGAGACCAAATCCTTCAAACTTACTACACAACTAACTTACAATTTTATTGTAGTTTTGCTTTTATTCACTAAAAAGGAATTGTAAGGTATTGTATTTTTTGTGTGTGTGAGGTATGTTATCGGTGGGAGTGGAGGGCCGACAATTGTGGGTTATGCCAAAAGTTTTTTTTTTTTTTTTTTGGTAATTCAGTGCGGAAGAAGGTCCCTACCTGTTTTTTTTATATAGATTAGGGAGTTTGTTTTTTGGAAGATGTGAGTAGATGATATTCGCAGGATTGAGAACCACAATGTGGTAACCAGTTTTCGAAAAACCGGCCGGTCGGAACCGGAATCGGCCAGTTAGCTCGCTACTAGTGGGGTGGCGATTCCGGTTAGGGCCGGGTTTTAGTGTACTAGTAAAAAAGCACAGCGTTCTGAAAAAAATCGACTAAAAATCCGGCCGGTTTGGCCTTGGACCGGCGAAATTTTGAAAAAATCGGCCGGTTCTGTGAAAGCCGGTTTGGTCTGGCATTATAACGGAATAACGGCGCACAGTAAATAATGGCCGTTACTTGTAACAGTGCCCGATATTTGAGTAGAACCTATGATCCGCCATTTTTTACAGCTTTTTGATGCTTTTTTTTGCCTTTTTTTGTTTTTTTGGCTCAATAATTATACTATACCTTCAAATCTTCTATAAATCGATCAATATTGAATAAAAAAACTCCAAGTTTAGATCGATTTTGACGATTTTTGGTGCGTTTTTTGGTGTTCTTGAGTTTTTATGAAAAATCCGCCATTCCTTTGATTTTGGCCTGGTTTTTCAGTTTTTTTCGATAAAAAGTTGGGGATTTTAATGATCACAGATATATATATATACTTCAAGACTCCTGATTTCATTGAAATGGAGATATTTGGGGCTCTATTTTGAGATTGAAGCCGACAAAGTAAGCCCGATCCCAATTTTCTTTAATTTTTTTTCTTAATCTTACAGCTTTTTTAGGATTTTTCAGACAATATTTGACTAGTATTATTTATTGCAATAAATAAAAGAACGATTTTTTATCAACAAAAATAAAATTTGGAGCTTGATTTTAGGAATTTAGGGCTTTTTTTGTTTTTAATATTGTATAATATATATATTTATAAAAATATGTTTTTTGTGATGAATACGATAATATATATACACAATATTTGTGTGAGATTATTGATTGCATAAAATAAATGAACAAATTTTAGAACAAAAACAAAAATTTGGAGGTCAATTTTGGGGATTTTAGAGTTTATTGAATGAAAAATAAAATTAATATTTTTTTTTGTGAAAATTGTTTTTAATGTTATATAATATATATATTTATAAAAATATTTTTTGTGATGAATATGAGAATATTTATAACCAATATTTGTGTGAGATTATTGATTGCATAAAATAAATGAACGAATTTTAGAACAAAAAGAAAAAATTTGGAGGTTGATTATGGGGATTTTAGGGTTTATTGAATGAAAAATAAAATTGATATTAATTGAATTAATGTCGAATTCTAGGTTGTCTTGCATATCTTCATAGTATTCAAATATTAATTTATATAAAAAGTTGTTTTAATTTTTTTTGTAAGATATTATATAATTATATACACTTAATCTAAGTTTTTCTATTTTTTTAAATTTTAAATTTTAAATTTTTTTATATGTTTTATTATTATTATTATTTTTTAAAAAAACGATTAACCACTCCTATTAGTCCGATTCCGATTCAAACAGCTCCAGGCCTTAAAACCGGTTAACTGTTATGGTTCGAATTTGCGAACATTGGTCTTATCTAAGCATAGGGGTGCTACCTCCACGACCCAACCCCTTACCTAAGGGTACAACAACACCTGCATAATGCGTGTTGGCAATCCAAATATAATATAGGACCGGGCTGGCCCTGTCCTAGGTCAAGCTAGCTCTATCCCTGTTGGACCTATCTAGGGTAGGCCCTGGCCCTACCTGATGCTACAACACTTTATTGCCCAAGCCCTAATTTTTCAAGACCGGTTGATAGGTGTGGGCCACCCCACCATAACCACATGTAAGTATATTGCAACCTCAAAGTTCGTTTAATGCAGTGAAATAATGTGAATTGTATGTGAGAAAGAGAGAGTATTTTCTTTGTAATACTCATTCTCTGAATGAAATTTACCCTTATCGCTAAAAAAAAAAGGAAAAAAAATTGTGGAATTGGAGCTTGTTGGGGTTTAGTAGTTAAGATGAGTTGTAATGCAAGGGGAAGGGGCAGGGGAGGAGGCGTGATGAATGCCAGGGTGGTTCAAAAGAGGACGAAAAGGGTGACAACTCAACTGTGCCTCCTGCATTTTCCTCGTTGCATTCTCCATCACTTCTTTCCCCCTCCAAATTCACATACCTCTAATACATCACTCTTTCAGATTCCCATAACGCCTCTCTCTCTCTCTCTCTCTCTCTCTCTCTCTCTCTCTCTCTCTCTCTACTCTACTACTACTCTCTCTCTCTCTCTCTCTCTCTCTCTCTCTCTAAGTTCAAGCAGTTGCTTTTGGTGGTGCCATCGCCCTCTCTCATTCTTCCTAGTTTTGGCCTACTAAAGTGATCTGCTACTGTGACAAGATATTGCACCATAATAGGAACCATGTCATGTGGGATTAGATTCTCTCTCTCTTGAAAAGAAAGAGTCTTTCATTGAAAGACTGACACTACACTTCCGGTTCCATTGCCCATGCAAAAGAGAAAGCTAGGTAGAGAGTAGGGCACCACAGAAGAGAGAGAGAGAAAACAGGGCACCAGAGGAGAGAGAGAGAGAGAGAGAGAACAGGGCACCAAGGAGAAAGAGAGTAGTGTGCAGATTGGAATAAAACTTTTTGCAGAATGGGCCTGAGAAAAGAAAGAGAATTGATTGGGTAGCCCTTAAACTGGTTACAAACTTGTATGAGCAAAGATGAATAGGGGCCACCACACACACTCTTTAGATGCCCCATCTACCATTTCACCACCTTATGCACACACAGATAGGAAAAGAAAAACTTCAATAACAAATGAAGACCCACTGCAAATGTTAGTACCAGAGGTTCAGTAGGAGGCTCATTATCCAAGGCCTTAAAAGAAAAAGAAACATAAGCAAAAGCAAGAGAGAGAGAGAGCATCTTCTAGTAGCTTCCTCTCTTTCTCTCTCCTCTTCTCTTGTTCTCATGTTAGAGAGAGAAAGCATGTGCTAGGAGGTGGAAATCTCCCTCTCCCTCTCTCTCTAACACACATAGTCCCATGTTCTAGACCCTAGTAACCCTTAAAAAACGCCTCTCTCTCTCTTTCTCTCCCTTCGAGTTATTTAATAGAGCAGTACATTGAATACATATCGAACCAACACTTTTTCAGACAGAACCCAAATCCAAATTATCATACCCTGTGCAATTAATAATCAGGAGGAGAGAGAGAGAGTTTCTTAATCACCATAGCTTAGAGAGAGAAAGAGAGATAGAGGTTTTGTTTTATATTCAGAAATGGCAGAGCCTGAGAACTAGGAGAGAGACTGAAGTCTGAGACTGACTGAACATGAAACAAATCAAAGATATGCCATTAAATCTCTCACTTCTTCATTAACACTTCTGATCCATAACTGATCGATTCTTCAAAACCATCACATGTAAAATCACATAAATGACTCTGAGAAACCCCATAGTATATGCCTTTACTACTTCTACAAGGCACCCTACCGCCCACCTCCAACCCTAACCTCCTCCTTATTACTACTATCTCTCTATATACATTCACCCACTGCACCCTTCTCTTCTTGTGAAACCTAACACAGAAGAGGAAATACACCAAACCCAGGCCCAACTTTCAATTCTAGAGAGATAAAGAGAAACCCAAGTTTGACAACATAATGTCTGTTTTAGAGAGAGAAAGAGAGGGGGAGAGAGAGAGACCCAATTTTTTGACTCTCATATATCTTCACCACCATATGTTTCGAGAGAGAGAGTATGAGAGAAAAATTTTCACAAACACTTTCCCATATGTCTTCATATGTTTAAAGAGAGAGAAGGGGGGGAGAGAGAAAGCAAAACAACTAAAGCTAAAAAAAATGAAAATTAAGGATGTAAAAGGGAAAAATTATCAGGAAACAAAAAAAGAAAGAATTTTCATCTTGGGTATCTTTGATCTTGCCTGTCTGTCCATAGTTTCTTTCACCTTTGTCATCTTTCATGGCAATGCACTGTATTGCTGCAGCTGCAAGTCTTGCCATGTCTGCAACCCATTCGAGCTCGCATTCGCCGTGTAAGCATTCTCAAACAACCACTCGGTGTTCATGTCGCCACTCTTTCTCACACTAAAACCACACATATCACTCTTCACACTGTCAACCCCTTGACCCGGTGCCCCGTGACTGCTCATCACCATTGCACCACCAGAACCAGCACCACCTCCATCTCTCTGATTACTTTCACTTTCTCCCCCTAAGAAGTGACCCCATCTTTGTTGTTGAAGCCTCCAATGCAAATCAGCATTCAAACAACTCAAAGACTCAATAGAGGAGGCCAGTCCACCATGAAAAAACCCCTGCTCTTGCACCTGAGAACCACTGCTGGAATTCATAATATTAAGAGGAATTGCACCCAAATCCAAAGAAGAGGGAGGAGTAGGGGAGAGAGAGCTCGGTTGTTCAGCAAATGGCATAAATGGGTGAGAGAGAGAAAGAGGAAGGCCAATTTGGTAGAGATCCATTGTAGAGGGAGAAAGACCATGGAGAAATTTTAGGGTTTCAGGTGCAATTGGGGTCGATGATTGTTGATCTAGTGTTAGGTTCTTCTGTACTGGCTGCTGTGGAGGGGCTGGGGATTTCGACGATGAGCGCTTGTTTTTACGACAACCACCACCAATTGGGACGTTGCGAAGGGCACCGCCCTTTGTCCAGTACCTCCGGCAGGATTTACAGAAGTGGCGGGGCTGGGCCAGGCTGTAATTATTGTAGTAACAGAATTTGGTGTTGGCGGAGTCGCACCGTGGGCAGCGCAGCACCTCTTCAGGAGGGCGGAGGATGGGGTTGCCACCGGCCGTGCCAGAAACGTTTTTATCAGGCATTTCTCGCCGGTGTTCTTCTTGCATCTCCACTGTAGAGAGAGAGAGAGAGAGAGAGAGAGAGAGAGAGAGAA
>NW_006499858.1:4152174-4168188 GCF_000471905.2 Amborella trichopoda
AAAGACTAACAATGTTCAAGGAGAGAAAGATAACAATACGCAAGCAATGGGGGCTGGCAGTAAAAAACTAGGGCTTGGGCAATTGCCCAAGGTCTAGTTAGGGCCAGTGCCGACCCGGTTCGGTCAGGCTTGACCCGTGCCTCTTTTTCTTTCCTCGTTTTTTTTTTTTTTTTTCATTTGTTTTTTAATCAGCCCAACCTTGGCCTATGGGGACAAGGGCCCAGCCAGGAAGGCTAGCACCTCATGTCGGGCCCCTCTATAACAGTGTTAGAAGAGAGAGATAAGTAATTAGCAGTGTTCAAAAAATTGAACCGGCCTCGAAAACTAGTCAATGGCCTGTTCGGACTAACTGGTAAACCAACTGATTCAAAAGGACTAACCAGACAGATAAAAAAAATGTTAAAAATATAAAAATAAAAAAATATAAAAAATGTATTTAAAGTAAGATTAAATAAAGTACATCCAAATAAAATTGAAAATTAGTGAAAATTAAATTTAAAAAAATCAATTTATACACCCATGGGTAATTTATGATATTTTCTAAAATAAATGGAAAAATATAAACAATAAGCATTCATGGCCAAACCATTTTACAATCTTTTCTAAAACGATAAAAAAAGAAATATCGAAAAATACATTAAAAACAAATCCTTTACTTTTTGAGATTCTAAATAAATTTTTTAATATTTTAAAATACCCAATCAGAGTACCAGAACCGACAAAAACCACATCGGCTAGTGGTAGGTTCGGTTCTGAATTGGACCAGAGCATTTGAAACCCTCATCTCCAGTGAGATAAAGGATAGAGAGTAAGGGAGTGAGAGAAGTGTAGTGAAATAAGAGAGAGAGAGAGAGAGAAAGAGCCCAAAGAAGATGAGCAGGTCCCACATAAAAGGGGGGCAAGGGCTTGCACATTACATTGGACAAAGGGGAAGGAGCGCAGGCAGGGGTGGAAAGGGACAACGCATAAGCGTGGTCTTTCCTGCACACAAATGTCCCAACACCTGCGCCCATCAACTTCATGTACTCTTTTTTGCACATCCCATGTTAAAAGCTACCCCCTCCTCTCTCTCTCTCTCTCTCTAACATTTAGTGGTACTTTTCTTGATCAATTCCCCTAAGTCCAATGCCTGCCTCTCTCTCTACTTTTCTAAATGAATTCCCCTCAATCCAATGCTTCTCTGTCTCTCTTGCATATCCATGCTAAAAGCTACCCTCCCTCCCCCCTCCTCTCTCTCTCTCTCCCTAACATTTCTTGGCACTTTTATAAATGAATTCCCCTAAATCCAAGGCCTCTGTTGTGGTCTAAATTTTGGATCCTCAAAGGGGAGGATAAGAGAACATTATTTTTACTTTGAGCTAGAGTGTCTCAGTATTGGGAACATGACTCAAGATAAAAAAGATTGTAATTTAAGGAGAATAATCTCAAAGGGAGGTTGCACCAAATCAAAATCAATTTGATATTTGATAACTCAACATAATTTTCATTAGCTTCTTTAAGTACTTAAATACAATAAAAAATTGGGTAATTATCGCAAATATATTTATATTTTAGCTTAATGAAAAAAACTCCAACTTTAAAAACCTTGTTTACATCATTTTTCTTCATTTTCGAGTTTTTTTAGACGAAAATGACCTTCACGGTAGTCATTTTACCGTAATACATATAACTAGAAGTGGTATTATGGTAATTAAAATACCACAATAACTTGAAGTAGTATTACAATATTTTAAGTACCGTAATATATAAAAAAAATTTTAGGGCATTCTTTCGACCGTAATTAGGCACCATGTATGGCTTCCTTCTCGACCAATGAGGGAGAGGAGAGAGAGATGAGACTTGGGAAAGAGAGGGGTTTTACATGAGAGAGAAAAAAGGAGAGAAAAGTGACATTGAGAGAAAGAAAGAAAGTTTAGGGCCGGATGGAGATGAAATAGAGATAAGGACGGCGGGAGAGTTGAAAGGGATATAGATGGTTTGTTGGGGGATTGAGAGAGATAGAAGGGGAAAGTTGAGAGAAAGAGGAGTACATGAGATTAAAAGTGCCGTATAAAATGAGTTAAACATTACGGTAGTTAAAGTACTGTATAACATGAAAACATTACGGTAGAAAGAATGCCGTAAAGAAAATATTATTTATTACGGTACTTAAAGTACCGTAATACTACTTCAAGTTATTATAATATTTTAATTACCGTAATACTATTTCAAGTTATTACAATATTTTAATTACCGTAATACTACTTCAAGTTATTACGGTATCATAATTACCATAAAACTTAATATAAATTACAGGAAAACGATTACCGTGAAGGTTTTTTTCGTAAAAAAAAAAATCCAACCGCTAAACTTGACTTATTCAATTCAAGTAACTATCCATGCTAGGGATTAACAATACCCAACCATGGAACATGGCTTACATATGTGGGAAACAAAACATAAAATAAATTTTCATATCAATCCTCCCCCCTTTGACGAACCTTGTCCACAAGGTTAACGTTTGGAAATTTTTCTTGGATTTCTGGAAGCAACTCCTATGTTGCATCAGCTTCATTGGTCCCTTGCCATTGGACCAGTGTCTCTGTGGAAGCTACATTCCCATGTTTAATCATTATCCTAGCTAAAATAGCTTCAGGATATGGATGCAAAGATCATTCTTTAGTTAAAGGAGGCAATGTAGGATAGTGATGCATATTTTGACTGATCTTCTTTTTCAGTTTAGAGACATGAAACACTGGATGTAGTTTGGTTCCTGTAGGTAACTCCAATTTGTATGCAACTGTCCCCACCTTCTTCAGAATTTTGAAAGGACCATAGTAACTCACAAAGAGTTTTTGAGACTTTCGAACTGCCAAAGATCCTTGTTCGTAGGGCTGCAATCTGATATACACCCAATAACCTACATCAAACTCTCTTTTTGATCTATGGTTATCAGCAAATTGCTTCATTCTAAACTGAGCTTTCTGGAGATTTTCTTTCAACAATTGTAATGCCTTCTCTCGACCCCTTAATTCTTCATCAACAACTTGTACCTTTGTAGTTTTTGGAACATATGATAATAATGTGGGCGAGGGGGGAGGGGGGGAGGGGGTTCTGGTTTGTGTTGCTGCATGATAAGTGGTATCATACCACCATTGTGCAAGTGGAATCCACTTTACCCAAGACTTGGGCTGATCAATGGCATAACATCTTAGATAATTCTCCAAACACCTGTTAAGAACCGTTGTTTGTCTATTAGATTGAGGATGTTAAGATGAGCTCATTGCAACTTGACCCCTTGCAATTTGAATAGCTCGTCCCAAAATTTACTTGTAAATAACGGATCTCGATTTGAAATTATTGAAGCAGGTAGCTTAAATATATTTTCAAAAAATATTTTAGCTACTGACCGAGCCGTATAAGGAAGGGAGAGAGGTAAGAAATGTCTATATTTACTCAAACGATCCACCACTGGTAAGATAACCTATTTGGAGGCTGAAAGAGGGAGCCCATCAATGAAATCTAAAGAAATATCTCTCCATACCTATGTGGGAATCGAAAGTGGTTGAAGCAACCCAGGTAGTGTCATATTTTCATTTTTTACTCTTTAACATATGTCCCATTATTTCACCCATTTCTTGATATCTTTTCACCACCTAGCCCAATAAAAAGATTGAGCCACTCTTCTAGCGGAATTATGAAAGCCAGAATGCCCGGGTAAAGTATGCAACTCCATGACTATCTCTTCCCTCAAAGGAGGAATGGGCCCCACGATTTGCCTTCCCTTTCTCCATAGAACTCATTCTTCCTCTTTGTATTTGGATGAAGATAAATTCTCCCTCTTAAGCTTTTTTTTTAGTTGCTGAAAATATGGATCAGTTTTGACTTCTTCTTTGATTCTAGCTAACCAAGTAAGAGTTGGACTTGTTATAGCTAGAAAATGGGACATGTGATAATGCATAAGTTGCTCCATTATCTATTCTTTTCTTATATTCAATAGTGTAGTCGTATCCCATTAATTTTGATAGCCAACATTGCTAGGCAGGAGTGGTAATTTTCTGTTCAAGCAAAAATTTTAGGCGTTTTTTTATATGTTTTTATCACAAATCTCCTTCCTACAATATAGGCCCTCCATTTTTGAACGGCTATAATGATAGCAAGAAATTCCTTCTCATATGTGGAGAGGGAGAGGTTACGACCATGCAAGGCATGACTAAGATAAGCAATGGGTAGGTTTGCCTCTATTAGATCCACTCCAATACCTAATCCACTTGCATCACACTCAATCACAAATGGTTGAGAAAAATTAGGGAGAGCTAATACTGACGCTTGCGTCATGGCTGTCTTAAGCTGATGGAAGGCTTGATATGCACCATAATTCCATCCCTAAGCATTCTTTTTTAATAGAGCAGTTAAGGGGGCTGCAATTTTCCCGTACCCCTTAATAAACTTCTTGTAATGGCCTGTTAGGTCTAAAAATCCTCTTAAAGCCTTAAGAGATGTGGGTTTCGGCCAATTCGCCATGCTTTGGGTTTTTTGTTGGTTGACCGCAACTCCATATTTTGGGATGATGTGTCCCCAAATAGTTGACTCCATTGTTCCCAAATGTACACTTGCTTACCTTGGCAAAGAGCTGATTTTTGCGCAAGACCTCCAACACAATCCTTAGATGATGCAAATGCTCAAGCAAATTTTGACTATACACCAAAATGTCATCAAAAAATACTAATACAAATTTGCACAAATAAGGTCTAAATATATCTTTCATTAAGGACTGAAAAGTAGGTAGAGTATTTGTCAACCCAAAGGGCATCACTAGAAATTCATAGTGGCCTTCATGAGTTCTAAAAGCAGTCATAGGAATGTTTTTATTTTTCACTCGAATTTGATGGTAGCCAGACCTTAAATCTAGCTTTGTAAAAATTTCATAACATCTTAATTCATCCAACAATTCATCACTCACAAGTATGGGGAACTTATCCTTCACATTGGCTTTATTCTAGGCCCTGTAGGCCACACATATCCTCCAAGAACCTTCTTGTTTCCTTACCAAGATTATTGAGGATGGGAATGGAGATACACTAGGCCTGATCATTTCAGAATTCAATAATTCTTTAACAATATTTTCTATTTCAATTTTTTGAAAATATGGGTACTTGTATGGTCTCACACTGATGGGTTAGGTACCTTCAACGAGTTAAATTTGATGATCTTGAGATCTGGTAGGTGGCAATCATTGTGTCTTGCTAAATACTTCTTTAAAGGGATCTAGCACCTGTTGGATCCTTGGATCTGGTAAGCTTGCCTTGCTTACTATGTCCACACTATGCAACTGTAGGATATAAGCTTTACTCGACCGCCTCATCTCCTTAGTCATTTGGCTGAGTCCAACTATTTGTGAATTTGCAGCTACAATTCCCTTTAACAATAACTCTTTTTCTCCGTCCTTGAATGACATAGACAAGGAAGAAAAGTCCCACCGGATCGATCCCAAAGTGCTAAGCCATTGAGCTCCCAAAACTGCATCACACCCTCCTAATGATAAGAGATAGAAGTTAGCCTTGATTGGGACCCCTTGTGAATGAATGAGTACTTCTTTGCATCCTCCATTCCCCTTCAACCTTTCTCCATTTGCCACCATCACTTCAAATTTAGCATTGGATTGAGTAGGTCGTTGCTCATATCCACTCTATCTCCTCTTCCTTGCTTCCTCAATCTTTCTCTCTCTTCATCAGTCATTGCCTTCGTAGAAATCAAATGTTTTATGTTTGCCCTTTTGATATAGTCAGTCCTTTTTACTCAACATCTCTTCTTTATCCCTCTTCGAGTTTCCCTTCTCTATGCTCTCTTTACAAGAGAGAGTGTGGGTAAATTATAATGATTACTAAGTCTTTTGAAAAAAAAAAAAAGAAGATTTTTTTGGGATTCAAGTTTAGATTGAGACAAAAAAAACTAATAAATTATATTTTATTTAAATTATAATAATTACTCTTTTGGAAAAAATTTGATTTTTCGGGATTAAGGTTTAGATACAGAAGTGATAATTACTTGTACATTGGCCTCTTCCAATATCTCAATCTAATGTTTAAAATACTTTACTATTTCACAATAAATTTTTTTTTTAGAAAAATACATCATCATTTACTATTTTAACTACAAATTAATGATATTTAAAGGTTGTGACTAAAATAGTTCACTCAATGTTTATGACCAATATTAATTCACACTATTAAGTTATTATTCTTTGAGGCATGACAATCATGATATAGTCATGCTGTCTATACATATATATTTCAATCATTGTTCGTAAAATCACCCGTTCTAACCGCTAATTGCCCGGTTAGATCGGAACCGGCTACTGACCGGTTCTGGTTTTGGGCGGTTAAGGTGATCAACTGGTATTTAAAAAAAAAAAATTCAAAAAAATGTATATAAATTCTAAAAAATAAGGATTCTGATTTGTAATGTATTTTCAAATATTCTTTACATTATGGCAAAGATTAAAAATTATTTTAGTCATTAATACTAACTTTTATATTTTCCCATCTTTTTAAATTTTTTTTAAAAATAGCCATTGGAAAATATAAAATGGTTTAAAATACATTTTTTTCATTAATTTTCAATTTCATTTGAATGTGTTTTGTTTTAGTCATTATTTATATGCTTTTCATATTTTAGTAGATTGTTTTTTTTTTTTAACATTTTCTTAATAGCCCGGGACTTACCCGGTTAGATCGGTTGAATCGGCCGGTTTACAGGTTAGGCCAGTTAAACCACTTCCATGCCCATATCCAGTCAACCGTTCTGGTTCGATTTGACGAATACTAATTTCAATATTAAATAGGAATGCCCACAAAAAGACCATTTATCTTTTGTGAATAGAGGTCACGATCATTCTCAAATATTAGAAGTCAAATTGGATAGCTTGAAGTGAGTCTTGAACTGCATTTTTTTTTTTTGTTGAAATTTTGTATTTATTTAATGACACTCATACGACCACCCATTTTGAAATTTAAAAGACAAGAATGATTGTGTGTACAAAACATAAATGGTCTCTTTGTAAACATTTCCATATTAAATCGTTATATCTAGTAAGAACAATATAAGAACAAATTTAAAGTGCAATGTAGACAATTCTATATTAAAGTTGTCAAGTAAGAACAATGTATTTATCAAGTTGCGAGTCATTAGAGATTTGGTGAGTCTTGCGAATGAATGCACTGATAAACAGTAAATATTTATGGGATATGTCTTCTTTGAGATACGATTGTTTTACCCTCGTACTCATGTCCAGAGGCCCTGCGTTTTGGGAAATACTGCGGTGGGTGCAGCAACTGCAGGTCCCTAAAAAACGACAATGGACTTTTTCTTGGGTTTGGTAAAAAGAACATTAGGCACCATATACCAGCTAATGGGAAAATATGGAAAGATACACATTTTCCCAAATATTACACCATAGGGTCAGTACCTTCACATTTTTTAGGGGAATGATCCTATGTACCATAGATATAAATGGTTAGGTTGTATCTTGGACCGTCCATTCTAGAAAGGATGAGGTTTCTATGAGCCGTAGGCTTTATAAAAAACAAAATAAAGCCTCATTTTAAATCCTCCTTGAGAAAGTTCTTTTGGGAAAAGATATCTACAATGGTTCTAAAATTAATTTCCAATATCAACAATAAAATTTGAATCTAAAAGAAGGGCAATGATTTCATGCAACCGTTGTATAGTAATATGATGCAACAATCTTAAAAAACCATCTTATGGCTATTTGTTTGATTCAAAATTTGAAATATACACTCTTTTCATTCTAATGAACAATCACATAAAAAGAAAAAATTGAAAACACAACCTATAAAGTATTTTTTTAGCCCAATTAACATAGGTCGTTTATTTTGGTGAGATGCTTAGATCTAGGTCTTAGAAAGAATTTTTCATTTCCAATATTTTGGATGGCTTTATTATCATTAGATGAATAATGTTAAAAAGCGAAAAAAGTGATTTTGAGTTTATAAAGATTGAGATCTTGAAATTCACAAAATGTATGGTCTAGATTTATTTTTGGAAGAGATTCACTTTGACTATATCTAGGGTTCAAATTGAACATTTTTTTTTGAGATTGATTATTGAGATGAAAAAAGTATGTATGCAAAATTTGGGGTCATACAAAACCACAAACATGGTTTTTTAGAAGTCTCGTTGCATTATACTATGATACAACTGTTGCATTGGATCATTGCAACTAAAAAAATAATACAAATCTTGTGGATATGTAAACACTTATTTTTAAGGAGAAATTGATAAGTTAGATAATTTATTACAAAATGCATTAATTTTAGACTTTGAAATCTTAATTTTTTTTCACAACTATAATATTCCAGTCGAGATGGTCGATTGAAAAGTTTTCCCATACTTGAATTGTATCTTGTAGCTTGGTCATGAATTTAATATCTATTTTTACCTTTTTGCCCCTACTTTCTCTCCACCCCTTAAAACCGTCCCCCTCTTTCTCCCAAGTTAAATGAGCTTACATACATATGGCTCTTTCACCCGTCTCGCCTATATCACTCTTACTTTCTCTCTCTAGAATGTATTTTTGTGTCCACTAACTTTAGTCTAAAGGCCGAGCAGAAATGGCTTCAATCGCTGATAGGAATCGGAACCAGAGGTTAGGAGCCAAACAAAATTTTTGTTTATTGAAGCATTACCTTTCTCAAACTAGAGAGAGAGGAATTTACGGAAGGGGGAGAAACCCATTTGCAGGAGAGAGACACCATTAACCGTCTTAGAGAGAAACACATCCTCAGAGGTTAAAGCGAAATACAATTTCAGCTTTAGAGAGAGAAACATTAGTAAATAATAGAGAGTAATAGAGAGTGAAACTGGACAAAGTCATCCGCAACATAAGAGAAACTCGTATGAATAAATATTAGAGGGAAAATAAACCATTATATGGTATTTTTTGTTGGGTTTTTATTGTTAAGAGAGATGTATTTATGGCTTTTTGATGTTAAAGAGAGATGAAATTCTAATATTTGTTGTTGTTGGTAAGAGAGCTGCAATTCATGGATTTGTGTTATTAGAGAGAAAAAGATAAAATTTATGGATTGTGTTGTTCTTTTGTTGGAGAGAGATGTGCAATTTATGGGTTGAGGAGAGAGATGGATTCAGAGACACTTGGACTTAGAGAGAGAGAAAGCAAACCTGATGACAGAAGGGGGGGTAAAAGGTTCTTTTTACCCTATAACCGTTTTTTAAAATGCACAAGATCAAACCCTTCTCTTCTACTTCTGCTTCTTTTTTTTTTTTTTTTAGTACAAAGTTACTAACATCCAACCAGTTTTAATTTTTTTTTTTTGGAAGGTAGGGTTGTGACATAAGATTTAAGTCAATTCTAGACTGGTCTGATGTCCAAGACTTCAGACACTCCTAAAATGGGCTGTCCAATCTTGACGACATCAAACCAATTTGGAACTTCATTAATCGCCCAGTCTGATATTTATGACATCAGGCTGCTCTGAAAATACATATAAATTTATTGATCCGATATTTCGGATATCAGACCGATCTACAAGGAGCCCCAAAACTTTCGGGCTGATCAGTCCGATTATATGAACATCAGACCGATTGCAAGGAGGCCCAAAACTTTGGGGCACTGGCCCTAAAACGTTTCACAACCCTACGTTCAAGAAAACAAAGAAAACAAATAAAAGTAAAACAGGTCCCACGTAACATCAAACCGAGGGACAAACTTGAAAAAAAACAAGAAGCGAGAGGATCGACCCTCCAAGTAATATTGGGAAAAAAATATGAATCTTTATGTATTTTTCTATTAGTTTTTGTACCCGGACGTAATTTTTCCGTTTAGTAAAGCATTTTGCCTCTAATTCCAAACCCACGAATTAAATCCAAACCTTAATCTATCTCAATTCCCTTTCTTTTAATATTCTTGTTTCACTCTTTGAGATTCACATTGGGATGTTTAGATGTCTGTTAATTTTCTTATCAATGCAATGCTAAGATGTCCACCGTTTGTTTTGAAACAAACGTTGATAGTGAGTACCGGTTTTAGAGAGAGAAAAATTATAGAGTTTTAGAGAGAGAGAGAGAATCGAATAAGAAAGTTATGTTGAAATGGGGAGTATGAGCCCCTATCAGGAGAATGTAAAGTGCTCTTGGAGGCGACTGTTCATGTGAACAATAGTGACTATTGACACTATCATGTGACTATCCGATTAAATGCCAACCGGTTGTCACTGCCACAACTGCTATGTCCATAGTCCCTACATCACAATGGCTAGTATTATAGTGGTTGGATCGCACACGCAGCCATCCGATGCACTGTTACGAGTCCGGTTTGTGCCTTGTAAAATAGGGCAATTTACCAAAGTGCGCCTCAAGGGTCTACATACAAACGTGAACTCACGTGTATGTGCAAGTTATGTTAGGACCCTCCTTCTCATGTGTGTAGGATCCCAAATGATCACTATTAAATTTGACATAGATCTCTAGAAAAGTTATCATATGAGCGAGAGACTTGACTTTTTTAAAAATCCGTGCTGAATTTAATGACGAACTTTTGGGGTCCTACCTACATCGGTGGGAGAGGGTTCTATAGGATCATTTCTCTTGAAAGCATATTATTTTGAAATACTACATAGTATTTTTTCAAAACTAAAAATACTAACATTTCCTCCACTATTCCAAAATAATATGAAAATACATAGGTAAAATTGTATTTTTTTTTGCAAACAATTAAAGTATCATTTGATTTAAACTTTCACTTACAGTATACACTACAAAGTTCATCAAGTTTCATGATAGTGTATAGCTTTGAATCATGTTCCCCATCTAACATACTGGTAGTACAACTTAGAAACAATACATATCCATGTGTCTTTAGCTGTCAGCACATTTTGGTCATTGGGCTTATATTCTGATTTCATAAGTGCTCTAGAGTCTCATCTTATAGGAAGCAGTCTCACTTTCATATTTATACATATGCGTCGATCAACAATGCTTTTTTATTTATGACACTCCGACTTATAAACAATCATAAACATCATTATGACATTAACTCATCCTACTTGCATATAGTTCATTATTAGACCTATAGACTTATGCACTGTATAAACTTCCTTAGAATGAGTGCTTATGATATTTTTCGTCTAGTAACGAAACTAATCACATGTGTAGGTTGTTATTACTACATTGAACCTAAAATTTTGAGGTTATAAAAAATTAGGTTGGGTTCCCACTGCAGGTGATTACTTTATATACTACAACTACAATCTTATTGACATGCCGACCAAATTTTTCTTTGACCACATATTCGAGACTTACAATCCATCTCTTATTGGTAATTTTTTATAATTCTTATTGGTAATCTCTTATTGTGTGCAATATGTATATATTTAGTATTATATATATCATTACCTACTCTCACAATAGTAGTATGATTATCAATTTCGGTTATGGCCATATTAGTAGGCCATATTAAACATTCTTAAGTTGTTTTGCTTCTTTGTGAGCATAATTTAGAGCAATAAATCCCGATCTTTGGTAGAATGCAAAATACAAGTTTGTTTAGTTGGTCCGCTATGATATCACTCCCCAAGCTAAAGAAAATATCCATCTGAATATTGATAGTGAATATTGGACTTCTATGTTCCAATTTACATCACTACATCCTTCCAATATTTCAGGATAACCCATATAATGTATGTTATAATTGATAGTTCCTTGCAAATATCTTAACACTTGAGAGACTACTTCTCAAAATTCTCTACCCGATGACATATATATTCCAAGTTTGCCTATTGGATATACAATATCAGGCCTCATATTACTCATTGCATACATTAAACTATTGATCCCCCTTGTATATTCTATTTGAGATAAATATCTCCCTTCATTTCTCTTTAACTTTATATGAGGATGTATCATAGTAGAGACTATCTTACCATCAATATGCTAAAAAAATTATGTTATGTGCCCGGAAGCTCGAACGTGTAGCTCGAGGGGAATGCAAGTTTCCGTGGATATTTTTGCTAGCTAAATAGGATAGCTTACGGTTTTTACCCTTGTTCTTATTCCTCCCTATTTTTGATAGAATACTGAGAGTCCAGTACTAGAAGGAGAACAAAAATAATTGTAGCTTCTTCGAGGGAAACTAACCTCCAAAGCCAAGTAGTTTCTTCGAGGGAAACCAACCTCCAATGCCAAGCATTTACTAATCAGATTCAAGATAGTTACAATATCTTATTCTGGCCATTTAAAGACTCCTATCACTGCATCTTCCCTAAACTTAGCAACGACTACCACATGACTCCTAAACTTAAGCAACAACCTACGCACAACTCGAATAGCTTACCACCTTCTACCATCGTGGGCTTACCCGTTACAAGACTCAATCAACAAAGGAACATGACACCATGTCTTTCAAAGATGCAGGGATTTATGGAAAGTAGAAACAAAAAGTAAAAAGAAACATAAAAAATGGACACACAACAATTTATGAAGCACTTTCTCAATGAAGTGAGATTGTGTCAATATTAACTCTTTTTCTTTTCTCACAAATTTATTACCTAAGTATCACATCAGCCTCTCTAAAGTCCTTTATATTAAAGTTAGATGCGAAGAAACCTTTAGTTTTATGTACTATTTTCAGATTAGGGCTAAAACATGTGTCATATCAAAATCAACATATGCCTTTATGTATAACACATATTATGGATGCTCTTTGCTAAAACATGAGTACAAATAGCAATCACCTTTCTCATGAAACTGGTTTAGGTCTTGTTTGGAAGGCATAGATTTTGGCAATAGGGTCATTTTCCTCTCCACGTATTTAGGAGTTAAAAACAGCTTAACTTGGTCTGCTCCACTATTCACAGGGCAGTCCTTCTGTACCCTGCTTATTTGTAAAATGGCACCAACAAATCGCTAACTTTACAATAAAAACGCACCCTTCTCCATTTATAAACAACTCCCTTTTGTGTCATCCAAACTGGCCCTTTTACCATTAATCTCTTAATACTGGTGATAGAAGTTATACAAGAACAAGCATTTTAATTAAGGAAAACGTTTATAAAGGTAGAATGTAGAATTAAGGTGCACCTCAAAAATCCATTGAAAAATATTGTTATGATGTTAGAAAACAACATCGGACCAATAGGACTTGGGAACATTCATCTCTATCGAAACAAAGGAGCTCTAGCAACCTTTTAATTGATCATCTCGACAAGAGATAACTGGACATGAAATAAACCAAGATGTTGAGTCCCAAAATAGTGCATCTTACAACAAATTATCTGGACCATCCATCTTCAAGATTTTCATGTGTTTATACATCTACTTGATTTGGACTATTTTTGGAGTTAAAAATTTTATCGATAGAGACGAAAATAGATTCCAGACCATCCTAAGAATTTTTTATGCCAAAATTACATCATATGATAAACTTTGGAGGTGCACCTTACTTTAATTGTTTAAGGTTGCAACCATATGCAAACAGTACCTTTTAATTAAAGGGTGTGGTTTGTACAAGGCTGAGGGCTTCAAAAATAATGTCGATTGAGCAAATTTATGAACACTTGAAAATTGATGGTCTAAAAAATGCATTACAAAATACACTATTTCTAAGACTTGAAATCTATTTTTTCTCATATTCATACATCTTGAGGTCGAAATGATCAATTTGAAGATTTATGGGCATCGAAATAACCTATTCTAATAAATTTTTGATGTGCACCTTAATTTGATTATTTACCCTTATATAAACCTTTTCCTTGAATTAAAAAGCCTCTCTTTCATGATAACAAGCAATTTTATACATCGGTTACATATCAACTTAATAACCATGATTTGACTAAAAATCGTGTCAAATAACATAAGCATGATTACTAGAAAAGTTTGGGAAAAGCGGATTTTGTTTTTTCTACTTTTAAATTAGCATGTTTCGAATATTTTCATTTTTCTCAAGCAGAAGTAATGTTCTTTAATGATTTGCTTAACAACAATTTGGTATTTAAATAGCTTACATTTATTTCCTTAAAAAAGTCCACATTGTGATGGCCATTAACCATTCTTATTGTTTTCTTCCCATTATTCCCATTTTCTATATTGTGGAGATCATTACCATTTTATAATATCATAACAGCATTTTTAAAAGTAATATTGTAAAAAGTTTTTCTTAAAAGTTGGCACTAGAGAGCTTCCATTAGTTTCCCAAAAAAGTCTACATTATGATGAGTACTAACCTTATTGTTTTCTTCCCATTGTTCCCTTTTTTCTATATTATAGTAGTCATTACCGGTTTATAATGTCCTAACAGACTATAAAAAACTTTAATTTAGGCTTACTCAGGTCAAAATATAAAAGGAAAAGCATGGAATACAAGGGCGAGGCCCAAATAATCAAATTAAGGCGCACCTCAAAAATTCATTAGACAAGGTTGTTTCGATGCTGAAAAACCCTAAAATTCGATCATCTTGACCTCAAGATGTTGGGACATGAGAAAAAATAGATTTCAAGTCTTGAAAATAGTGCGTCTTGTTATGTATTATTTTGACCGATAACTTTCAAGATTTTCAAGTGTTCCACATAGACCGTCAATTTTGAAGATTTTTTAGTGTTCATAGATCTGCTTGATCTACACTTTTTTTTAACGTTAAAGATTTCTGAGGCTGAAGCAACATATTTTGGCACTATTTGAAGGTGTGACGACTTCAATTGTTTAGGGCCTTGTCCTTGTTTAGCAACATACATTATTAGCTCATTAAAATTTTGATTCTAGGAAGAACCCTCAATCCCCCCTTCTATTTCGCCAAATTTCAGTGTAAAAACAATTTCAGAAGAGCTGCAAAAAACAAGGAATGAATTTTTAGTATTAAGATTTGGCAATGCCTTACTGTGTGGTTTTGATAGACCCTTGACAGACTGTGTTGTTGCCATCAGACAGTTGAGCATTTGTTATTACAGTGTGTGAAAGCAAGGGTGAAGCATAGCATGACTCAGAGGCAAAGACCAGCAGTGTAGAAGTTATCAAGAAAAGGTGAAAAAAACTTCTAACTACGCATCAGACATAGTTAAAAACTTTATGCCATCTGAGCATTTGTTATTACAGTGTCTGAAAGATTTGGCAATGCCATACATTTGTTATTACAGTGTCTTAGGCTTAAAGTCAGAATAAGGACGCACAAGATAGTATTAGAGAATTTGTTATTACACCGTTCTTACAGGAAGGCTATGCACAAAACAGTATGGGACAGGCTCCAAATGGTCTCACCGAGTTAAAATGGTATATAACAATTAATTGACTTGTTCATACAAATTTGTACAGGAACAAAATACGAAAAACCACTCATCTTCATACAAATAAACAATATGTTACAAGATCTGTAACAGTTAAACCACAGTTGAATCATAACTGATGGTTACCGTGTCCAGCCTCTTGTTTTATCCCTTTCCTTAAGTGCAACAGTCGCCCTTTGAGCTCTATTTACAATGGAAGACCTTTGGGCACCAATCTTTGATGTTCTTGTTAACCTTCCAAATGCTTTTGATGAGTCAATCTGCCTGGTTCTGTTTGTATCTAAAACTGGTTTTCGCTCTAACGAAGTTGAAGACAGTGAGGTGTTCTCAGGATCAATAAAGTGATTTTTAGACTCCCTTGCTTTTGCAATTTTTTGAAGAGATTCTTGGCCTCTTAACAAAGATGATGCAGTGGGGCGGTTTATTGAATTTGAACATTGCAATATCAATGACTCTGTTTCGACTGGGTAATGATCAGAAAACTCAGGCTTTGATGAGATGGGAGGCATGCTTTTGGTTGTTGATGAAGAGAGACGAAGAGATTCGACTTTTGAGAGCTCTTCGTGCTTCTCTTTCAAAGCATTTTCAAGCTCCTTAACCTTTTCGACTTTAGAGAGTTCTTCCTGCTTCTCTTTTAAAGCATTTTCAAGCTCCTTAACCTGCATGAACAAATATAACATGGTCTCCTGAGATGGAATCTCTCTCTCTCTCTCTTCTCTC
>NW_006499858.1:4175734-4191826 GCF_000471905.2 Amborella trichopoda
CCCACAAAATCACCTCTGCAATCTTGTCGCCTGAACCCTGAATCCACAAATCTTGAACCAGCAACACATAGCGTGGACTCACCAGAATCCATAACACCATAATCAGTCTTTCCAAAAAACCTATTGTTCATAGAAAGAGGCGATCCCCTCTCTTTCATCTTCTCTTCCCAATCATATTGATTTGTTGACGATAAACAAGAAACTGGGTCAAGGTTATCATGGAAATCTGAGGGATAATCAGCCTCTACATTGCCTGAAAATGATCGGCAATGATCCCCTTCCATATCCGGAAAACTTTCAATATTGCCGGAAAATGACTTTCGCTTTTAGAGAGAGGGAGAGAGAGCAGAAATGGTGGATGAATTCTTAGTGGCCGAGGGAAAGAGAGTATCAGAGGTGGAGTTTCTACTTTCTGCCATGTTTCCTTCGATTTCAATTTTGTGGCCGTTGGATAATATGACCGTTGGACAGTGTTTATATGACTTTCAAATTGGATTGCTCGATTATTTTAGGACGGATATACCCTTCATTTCCATATTGCTCTATATCTAAGAGCGTGGTCTCTACAAGGCTAAGGCCTAACCAATCAAAATAAGGGGTGCCTTATACTACTCAAACATGTTATCTCACTAGGCGGAAAATTTATTTTCTAATTATAAAATTTAAAATTTAAAATAGTATATGATTAAGCAAATCTATAAACATTTAATTGACAGTTTAGATAATATGCTCCAATATGCACTATTTTCAATATTTGAAATCTATTTTTTTTCATATACATACATCTTGAGTTCGAAATAATCGAATTGAAGATTTGTCCACATCGAAACAACCATTCTAGTGACTTTTTAGACATCTTAATTTGATTGTTTAGACCTTATGTAAACTTTTTCCATATATGTACCTCAAATATGAGAGAAACACTGAAATTACCTTGGGGTCTAACTTTACTTCTACTCTAAATCAAATAATGTTAATAGAAATTTACGCGCATAGCGCAGAATTGCTTTATTTAGAATTTAAAAAATTTTACGCGTATATCTCCCTCAATTATTGTTATTCATTTTTTAAAAAAAATTTCCCCTACTTCGACCCTTAAATGGTCGAAACTACTTAAAGGGCTGAACTTGCTTCTAGAAAGCCCAAAAGCATTGAATTCAGCCTTTTAGAGAGCCTAAGTTCTACCAAGGGTTGAACCTGCTGCTAGAAAGTCCAAAAGGCAGTTCGACCCTAGCTTAAGTTTGACTATGGTTCAATCATGAATAAGTTCTACTCTTCAAGGGTGAAGGCAATTGAATCCTTGAATTATTTATTGCTAGCTTAAGTTCAACTAAGGATTGATCTTGCTTAAACTTGACCCTTCAATGGTTGAATTTGCTTCTGGAAAGCCAATACGGGTCGAACCGGTCCTTAACGGAACCCCAATACTTCCAGCTAGTACTATAAAATAAGACTAAAATGCAAACCCCATAAAAACTTCCTTGAACTGGTTTCCCCTATTGAATCGTATTACTGAAGTCTTACTAGCCTTTCTAGTGCTCCTACAGATTTGTTATACTTACTGATCTTCACACTAAAAGTCACATGTTGTACTTAGAGAAAAGCCGAACCTCATCCATGGTAATTTCCAAATAGTTAAGATTCAAGATGCATAAGGTAGAGGCGGCAATGGGCCAGGTGGACTGGTTAGCTCGACCCTATAAAAATTAGGACTTTTATAGCTCGAGGGTCGGCCAGTGCCGAGCAACTACGATTCAAGGGTAGGGCCTGGCCTAGGTCAAGGTTGGCTCAACTAGGCCGTCTGTTTCTTATTATTTCGATTTTATTTGGCCCAGCCCTGAGGGCTAGGGTTGGGCTTGGGCTAGGGCTTTTTTGGATCGGTCTAGGCTGGGCCAAGCCTAGGTTGGCCCTATAAGGAGTAGGATCAGGCTAGGCCCAACACATTGCCAGCCCTAAGATAGAATTGTACTAGACAAATGTCACGGCCCAACCCGTGATCCCTTTTTCCGCACGCGACAGAGGGTAACCGAGTGCGGAAAAAGGGATCGGGGGAAGGGTCGTGACAATTATGATATCAGAGTAGTCAAAGTAGGATTCTTGGCCGAGAGAATTTTAGAAGAGTCTTTAGAATAGTTTTAGGATAGATTAGTGACTGGGTTCTCCTGTGCTAGGTTGAAGATGCCAAAGACTCGTACCAACAATGTGAGTTCCAGCAACGAGAACACCGAGATGCTCAGTGAGTTTATAGGACCCTGAGGGCGATGACCCAAATGATGAAGGAGTCGATGCCAGTCCAGTCTACACCTACCCCAGAGCAAAATGACAGTAGCTTGATAAAAAGATTCAGAAGACTGACACCCCCAACCTTTGTAGGGTAAGGTGGGGTAGAGAAAGCCAAGCGATGGAAGAGACAAATAGAGCAGATTCTAGAAGTGTTACATTGCTCGAATGAGCAGAAAGTCAGGTTGGGAGCCTTCATGCTGAAGGGAGAGGCTGGATATTGGTGAAACTCGGTCAAGCAATCTTAGAAAGAGTCGGGAACCGAGCCACTTGGGATAACTTCATGAAGTACTTCCCAGAATCCATCAAGGAGAGGAAGGAAGTAGAGTTCATTGAACTTCAGCAAGGGTATGACAGTGGAGCAATAGGCCACTAAATTTACGGAGCTTTCTAGATACTCTCCTCACATCATTAGCACAAAGGCACGAAAGGTGGCTAAATTTGAGAGGGGCCTTCTGCCAGACATCAGAGGAAGAGTATTTTTGGCCAACCTGAATTTGTACGCCCCATTAGTAGGCATCGGCCTTAAAGATTGAGACGGACTACGAGGATCATAGGTCAATCAAGGAAGGAAAGATGAAGCCCGTGCCATCGAGAAACTTTGGGAAGAAGCCTCGACAATTTCCAAAGAGGGATGTTAGAGGAGGGCCTTACCAGCATAACCAGAAGGCCCAGAGAAATTTCCTGAGCAACACGGAGAATGATTGATGCCCGGTTTGCCCTCATTGCGGGAAGGACAACCACATTGCTGCTGAATGTTACAGGAAGCGGAACGTGTGCCTCAGGTGTGGCAAGCCCGGCCACTGGGCTAAGGAGCCCTATGACGAAGACAAAGAACAGATCATAGACGCAAAGATGAGTATTTGCCCTCACCGAACAAGAAGCCAAGGCATCCACCTCAGTGATCAGACATACGCTCTCCATTTGTGGTGTTAAAGCTAAAGCCTTAATTGACCTGGTTCCTCTCACTCTTTTATTGCACCCCATTTTGCTTGCTATCTAAATGTTGAGCCTGCATGTCTTGATTTTACTCTAGTAGTATGTACGCCTGTGGGGGATTCTATGGAAACCGATAGAATGTATAGACAGTGTGGAATTACAATTGATGGGTGTGATCTGCTTGTGGATTTGATTCTCTTAGAAATTTAGGATTTTGAAGTTATTCTAGGCATGGATTGGTTATACACACACCATGCCACCGTCAATTGCCATGAAAATACGGTGACCTTTAAATGCCCTGACCAAGCTGAGCTACACTTTGAGGGCACCAGGGATACTTCCCATCTACACTTTATTTCTGCTCTCCGGGCCGCTCGCCTCCTGACTAAGAGATGTGAAGGATATCTAGCCTATGCGGTTGAAAATCGGGGCATCCAGTCTCAACTAGAAGGGATACTAGTAATAAGAGAATACCCCGAGGTATGTCCAGAAGAATTAACGTCCCTACCCCCCAGTAAGGGAAATTGAATTTGAGATAGATGTAGTCCCTGGCACTGTTCTCATCTCCGAAGCCCTGTATAGAATGGCTCCAGCAAAATTGAAGGAGTTGAAAGAACAGTTGCAAGAGTTGTTGGATAAGGAATTCATCCAACCCAGCGTGTCACCCTGGGGTGCACCAGTTCTGTTTGTGAAAAAGAAGGATCGATCGATGAGACTGGTATTGACTATAAGCAGTTGAACTAAGTAATATTGAAGAATAAGTATCCCCTATCTAGGATTGACAACCTTTTTTACCAACGCCAAGGAGCCCAAATGTTTTCAAAGATCGACCTCCGATCAGGGTATCACCAACTAGGAGTCAAGGAGGGAGACATCCCGAAGACCGCTTTCAGAGCTCGATATGGTCACTATGAGTTCCTTGTAATGCCGTTTAGGTTAACCAATGCCCCTACTGTGCTCATGGATTTAATGAATAGAGTGTTATGAGCCTTCCTGGATGATTTCGTATTGGTCTTCATTGACGATATTTTGGTATATTCGAAAACCTGGAAACTACATAAGCAGCATCTGAGAATGATCGTGCAAACTTTGAAGTCAGAAAAACTGTATGTTAAATTAAGCAAGAGTGAATTTTGGCTCTCCAGCGTATCCTTCTTGAGTCACATCATTTCAAAAGATGGGATCACAATCGATCCCTCTAAGATTGAAACTGTACTTAAATGGGAAAGACCAACTAATGTGACCGAAGTTCGTAGTTTTCTGGGGTTAGCCGGATACTACAGGCGCTTCGTAGAAGGATTCCCAAAGATAGCGCTTCCCCTTACTCGGCTGACGCAAAAGAATGTAAGATTTATGTAGTCGGAAGACTGTGAGAGAAGCTTCAAGAACTTAAGAAGAGACTAACCACAACCCCGATACTGACCCTGCCTTAAGGAAATGAGGAATTTGTGGTTTATACGGATGCATCCCATAAAGGGCTCGGATGTGTACTCATGCAGAGAGGTAAGGTCATTGCTTATGCCTCCAGACAATTGAAGTCGTATTACCAAAACTATCCAACTCATGACCTGGAGCTTGTGGCCGTAGTGTTTGTGTTGAAGATCTGGAGACACTACCTCTATGGGGCCTAATTTAAGGTGTTAACGGACCACAAGAGCCTCAAGTATCTATTTTCTCATAAGGAGTTGAATATGAGGCAAAGAACATGGATGGACTTACTGAATGATTACTACTGTACAATTGATTACGATTCGAGCAAGACTAATGTGGTAGCAGACGCCCTAAGCTGGAAACCCTTGTCTCAGTGGCATACCTGATGGTTCGAGAGATGGGGTTGCTAGAGGATGTGGTGGAATGGCACCCAACTCTACCCCTCAATGATAGGGTCGAAATGCTTCCATGTGTGAGAGTAGAGCCCCAACTCTTCCAACAATTCCAAATAGCACAAAAAGAATATCATCAACTTATGAAAATCCTTGAAGAAATAAAAGTGGAAGAAAAATGGGAATTCATTATGAGCGATGATGAATTGTTAAGGTTTAAAGGCCAAGTATGTGTTCCTAATGACGAAAATGTAAAAAGGACTGTTCTAAAAGAAGTACACCACTCTCGCTATACGGTGTACCCAGGGAGTACAAAGGTATATCAAGATCTAAAAAAGACCTTCTGGTGGAACAACATGAAGAGGGAGGTTGCACAATTTGTCGCTAAGTGGTTGACATGTCCACAAGTGAAGGCGGAACATCAGAAACCTACCGAACTATTACATCCATTGCCCATACTGGAGTGGAAATGGGAACACATCACGATGGGCTTTGTTTCAGGATTACCAAGGTCGAGCGCGGGGCACGATAGTATTTGGGTCGTGGTGAACCGATTAACTAAAACTGCTCATTTCTTACCAGTCCGCACAACGTACACCTTGGATAAGCTGGCCCAGCTATACATCAGAGAAATTGTGAGATTACACGGTGTACATATCAGCATTGTGTCAGACAGGGACTCCAGATTCACCTCTAGGTTTTGTGCAAGTTTACAGTCAGCTTTGGGGACCAGACTTACCTTTAGCATCACCTTTTACCCCCAGATGGATGGGCAGTCAAAGAGAGCTATTCAGACTTTGGAAGACATGTTGAGGGCATATGTTACTGACTTTAAGGGGAGCTGGGAGGGCCATCTACCTAGAATTTTCCTACAACAACAGTTTCCAAGCCAGTATTCAAATGGCATCGTATGAGGCCCTATATGGAAGAAAGTGTAGGTCTCCCATCTATTGGGATGAGGTGGGCAAAAGAAAATTTTATGGGCCCAAAATCGTTCAATAACCTCGGAGAAGATCGCCTTAATTCGAGAGTGGCTCAAGACAGCCTAGAGTCGGCAGAAGAGTTACGTCGATGATCGTTAATGATCGTCGAAGAGACCTCGAATTTGAAGTGGGTGATCGGTTCCTCCTGAAGGTATCGTCGTCTAAGGGCATAATGAGATTCGACAGAAAGGGAAAGTTGAGCCTATGGTTTATTGGGCCTTTCTAGATTCTGGAAAGAGTTGGGAACATGGCAAACCGGCTTACCCTGCCACCTGAATTGGCCAACATTCACAATGTTTTTCATGTATCACTGCTGAGAAAGTATCAACCTGACCCATCCCATGTATTGTAGTACGAACCAATCCCGCTCAGAGAAGACTTGGCCTATGTTGAATGACCAATTGGGATATTAGACAGGAGAGTACACGTTTTGTGCAATAAAGAAATCCCCCTGATCCATGTACAATGGCAGTATCATTTAAAAAAAGAATCAACATGGGAACGGGAGGACGAAATTCGGGAGAAGTACCCCCACCTGTTTTATTAACATCAATATGATTTTGAGGACAAAATTTTTTTTTAGGGAGGGTGATGTACGGACGACATATTTTCCCAGTCACGAGACATTCACGGCAATAGTGTAGTAGAAGAGGCCTAGCGTCATCTGTGTAGAAGAGGCCTAGCGATGTGTGAGTAAAGAGAGAGGAGGAAGAGCAACGCCGCGCATATAAAGGACTAATGTCGCGCGTAAAATGGAGTAATGCCACGTGTGAAATGGAGTAACACCGCGCGTGTAAAGGACTAACGCCGCGCGTAAAACGAAGTAACGTCGCACGTGTAAAGGACTAACGCTGCATGTGAAGACAGAAAGAGGTAACGTCGCGCGAGAAGAGAAGGCAGCACCGTGCGTGTGTAGCGCCGTGAGTGAAAAGGGAAGATGTGACCGCTGGTAGCATAGCACTTGTAAGTGTCGTAAGTGTCAGCGCCGCACTTATCAGTGCCGTACATGTCAGCTACAGTGACCCTCACCTACCCTGGGTAATTAAGCCCTCTCCCCTCCCCTTTCAATGTTGTTTCCCTCACTTGCTCTCTTACTCTCTCTCTTTAAAACCACAATGAGAATTAACTGCTGCCCTTTGGGAAAGCCATTGCTTGGATCTTGAGGTGGCCTACGAGTGGGAGGTTTGAAGGCATCGTGAGTATCAGGTAAGTGGGTTTAGTATCTATGCATCATTTAGTATTGTAGTAATCAATTTTAAGTAATGGAAGTAGGTAAAATGATAAAGGGAAAGATGTGGTTGTGATTAAGTTAACATGAGCTTGAAATTCCAGGTTTTGCTTCTAAGTGTCATGCATGATTGAGTAATGTAAATGATCTTGATAGCTATGGAAATTTGTGGAGTTGCTCACTTGTAAGGATAGTTTAGTATAAACAAGGATTTCCATCAAAGTTTATATTGGTTTGTGAGACATTAAGTGTTCTTTGAAGCATGTCAAAACTTGAGAAGGGAATTTCCAGGAACTATGAACTCTTTTGTATAGAACTTTCCAGTGGCTAGATAGTGTCCAAATGGACTCAAATCAGTTTTGAATGAAAGATATACTTGTCTATTACAATTTTTCTATCATGAGTTAAAATTTTGTATGGGTTAACAGATATGCCCCAAAAAGTGAGGGTATGTCACTCTCCACAGTTGCTGAAATTTCCAACAACAATCACCTATTTTGCGTCGAGTTTTTGACCTACCAAATATTGTCCAAACACCTTCAAAATACCATCATTCGAAAGATCCATGAATGAACATAAAGTTACATGTCGAATTCATTTCAAAATTCCCTGTAGATTGAGAGTTATGCTCCGAAATGTGACGGTGTATCATTGCTCACAATTGCAGGAAATTTCAGCAATTGTCATGCACTTTGTGCCGAGGTTTTGATTTGTCAAACGATGCCCAAACACCTTCAAACCACCGTCGTTTCAAATATCTATGTGTAAGCTTATAGTTGCATGTTTAAATCATTTCGAAATTCTCCTTAAATTGGGAGTTACGCTTCTGAGAAGAGAAGTACATCACTGTTACTCATCACCAAGAAGTTCAGTCATGTGATAGTTTTCATACAATGAATGTTGCATGTTAAGTGCCATGGTGTTATGTGAACAATGTTATGTGACCTTGCAATAAGTGATTGTCGATAAGTGCATATGCTACTGTGATAGCTCCATGACGAATGTTATATAACACGCGTCGTAATATTAATGCCAATTGATAAGCGTAAATGCAAAGTGATAGCTCTCATATTATGAGTGTTTCATGCTAGGTGTCATAATGTTATGTAATTGTTGGACTGTTCTAAGTAAGACTCAAACTTTACATGATGAGAATTTGAATTATCTATCATAAGGCACTGATTTAGCATAAATGAATTAAATACTTGAGCATGAAATGATGCCCTAATAATAACCATTATGCAATGGGACACCCATTGGTAATAGGTATTGTTCTGTTATGGTACTGTGATACTGGCCACTATGCAATGGGGCATCTATCGGTGGTGGATGCTGTTATACTGATACTGCACGCTACGCAATGGGACACCCATCGGTAGTGGATATTGTTATACTAAGAAAAGTGATGCCGGCAATGTTCCCTAACTCGCTGAATAATAAGATGGGGTTATAAATAATAAGATGGGGTTAGGTGAAAATGGAATGGGAGGGTCGCACCCCCTGAAATTTATATGATAAGACTAGTAAGTGATGCCTCGCAAGGTAAGTGCGTATCGAAAAACCAATATACGTTGGGGACCGTGTATGTGAGTATGAGGGCTTTACGAAGTGGATTTACGCATTTGTCATTACCCTCCCTCCTGAGAAATGGTAGAGGTTCTAAACAATGGGATTGGCTTGGCTTGATGAATAGGGCTTCTACTTCGAGAGTTGGTGAACTAAGGAGTGAGTGGAAGATGCCTGAATAATGTATGTAAATTATGATGATTGTAACGATTGAATGATAACCATGATGTGTTGATACGACGTCCATAATAGATTGCATTGATATGATTTTTGATTTTATGACGTTTGCACTGTGATTTCTTATAATTAAAAGAACTATTCATGTCGCATGGATATATTCAATAATGACGCTTAGTACCTAAAACTAATTATTGGGCTTTATAGCTCATCTCACTCTATTTCCTTTCCATGCAGATTGAAGGTCAAGGGCCAGGGGCACATGTCTGCTGCTGGGAGTCGAAGACATATTCCTTTGAGAATAAACCCAGATTCTTGTATGTAATTGGGCAGTTTAGCCCTAAATTTTGTTTACCTTGGAAAAATGTAATATTGGGCCCTGATGCCCCAAACTCAAGTGTAATATTTTGGCAGAAACTTTATGTAGTACAGTTTTAATGATGCATGGGTTTCCCCCATAGAATTATTGATGTTAGTTATTTTTCATGGTCTGCTTTGATTACCAAGATAAAGGCGTTGATTCCAATCTTACGTGAGTGACATACGCTACCATGGGATCATGAACCCACACTCGGTCACCCTCCGTCACGTGCAGAAAAAGGGATCTGGGGCGGGGTCGTGACAACAAACTCAAAGAAATATCAAAAGAATAAAAAAACACAAAAGAGGGTAGAATGCAATCAGTGGTTTAAAAAACGGATTGGTGCCCCGGATCGCGCACCCCAAAAACCCATCCGGATCGGTGAATCGGTGATCTGGATCGGGAATTGGTCTGATAAAGCCTTAAAGAAAATCCAAAATAATTATTAAAATTCATTATAAATATTTTTTTTTAATAATCCAATAAGAAATAGGGGTATTACATTATTAACTTTTATTTTTTTATCAATTTGTGAATATTGAGATGTTTTTTCCCTGTATGAAGTTATGTTAACCATTAAATTTGCATCACATAAAACATAAAAAAAAATAAAAAATAAAAAAACTATCATGAATAAAGTATATAATCATATATAGACTATGGATTAAATCAATGAAGAAATGACCACTAAATTGTCGAATTGGTGGAAAACCCTAATCCGCTAAAAAAAAACCCAAAATTATTACAACCTAACTAATTCTAATCCAAAATTATTACAACCTATCTAACTACAATATTATATGCTGAAATTGAAATTGTTGGTTTACATTTAATAATTATTTTATTAAATAAATAATAACAAATTCAAAATATCTTATAATATCATCTAATTTAAAATATATTATTGACAACTGTAAGAAAAATAGTACATTACATGATTTATAATGTAAATAAATTAATAAAAAATAAAATATTTGGTTATCAATGTAGAAATATTTAGAATGCATATCAATTTTCAAAATAACACTTTTATTTTTCAAAAATTTAATTTTTTAGATTTCTAGAATAAATTTAGTGGAAGAGATTGTTAGTAGAGACAAAGAGAGATTCCAAATGGTCTCATTGTATGAACCCTATTTTAAAATTAATATTCCTAAATTTATGTTAAAGATTACAATGTTATAAAAATAAAAAATATAATTAGATCAGTTATTCCTAGGTTGTATTAAAATATACTTGTTGTATTAAGAAATGCCTTTTATTTTTTTGACAAGAAATACTTATTGTATTACCTTGCTTTGTTTTACAAGAAAAAAAAGGAAGATGTTGTATTTCCCCTTTTTTGTGCTTGTTGTATTACTTTTTATTTTTTTACAAGAAAATAAGAAAATGATGCTGCCAAAGTACCTTTTATTTTATTTTTTTGTCAAGAAATACTTGTTTTATTACTTTTTTTTTACAAGAAAAAAAAGAGGATGTTGTATTACCTTTTTAAGTAAACCATATTTTTTTCATTTTATTTTTTTGATGATATTATTTTTTTCTTTTTGTTTTTTTTTTAAGACAATAATTTTTTGGAAGACAAAAAATAAAAATGCAAGAGAACACCCCAAAGGTTCGACCTTGGGATATTCTAAAAAAAACAATAAATGATAACCACGGCACCCCATTGTAGGTTGTTGAATAACTTTGTATAATAATATTTATAATGAATAACATTTCAACGTTATATCACTCGGCTCAAATCCCACATCGAAGAATTAGACAAACTTTGATAGCTATAAATACCTTTTCAATACCCCTACCGTCAACATGATCAAGAAAAGGGGCTAAAGTACACCCGACGAGATGTCATAGTCCGCTTAGAATCGTGACTAAATTACCAAAATATCCTCATCCAGTGACTCACCGACCTATGATGTCATAGTCCTCTTAGAATTGCGATTTATGACCTTGTGATGTCATAGTCCACTTAGAATCATGATTTATTACGATTTATGACCTTGTGATGTCATAGTCCACTTAGAATCGTGATTTATGATGTCATATTATGACCTTGTGATGTCATAGTCCACTTAGAATCGTGATTGATGATGTCATATGAAAGATTTGCGGTTCAAAATCGGCGATTCTCCTCTAGAACCGGGTGATTTTCGATATTACACCGAGCGATTTCTGGTATTACACCGGGGACAATTCTCCTCGAGCGATTTCTGGTATCACGCCTCGGGCGATTTCTGGTATTACACCGAGGACAATTCTCCTCGGTTCAAAATCGGCGATTCTCCTCTAGAATCAAGGGTAGGGCCCTCTCCCCCACTAACTCACCTAAAAAAAAAAAAGAATTATTGAGTCGGATCTTACACCAAGCAATTTTTGGTATTACACCAGGGACAATTCTCCTCGGTTCAAAATCGGCGATTCTCCTCTAGAACCAAGGGTAGGGCCTTCTCCCCCACTAACTCACCCAAAAAAAAAAAAACGAATTATTGAGTCGGATCAAGAATCGATCCTGGATGAATCGGTCCAGTTCGGGTTGACATGTTCGGTTCCCGTAGGGACCTAGGTGAATTGGTCGAATCATCAATTCAGAATGGCAATTCACATATTAAAACTGGCTACTCAGGTGACTAGTTCGCTTGGCAGATATGAGTTTTAATAAATGTATTCAAATCAGTGTTTGAAAAGTCACCAAGTCGAACCGGTAAAAAATGTATTCAAATCAGTATTTGAAAAGTTACCGAGTCGAACCGGACTTGCCTGGGGGGGTGCCGATTCCATCACAATATGCAAAATCGCCCGTGTCTAGAGAGAACGGAACCGGGCGGTTCGTAGCGATAAGAGTCACTACAATGACACGGGCGATTCCAAAGGTTAGGGGTAAGGTCTGAACCCGAGGGGAAAAGTAAAGTCAGAATTTCAAAGGCGATTTCAAAGGTTAGGGGTAATGTTTGAACCCTAGTCACTTAGGGGTAAAGTAAAGTCTGAATTTAAAAGGCGATTTCAAAGGTTAGGGATAATGTCTGAACACGAGTCACTTAGGGGTAAAGTAAAGTCTAAAGCGGGGGTAAAGTAAAGTCTGAATGGGTAAAGTAAAGTCTAAATTTCAAACGCGATTTTAAAGGTTAGGGGTAATGTATGAACCCGAGTCACTTAGGGGTAAAGTAAAGCAACCCGAGTCACTTAGGGGTAAAGTAAAGCCTGAACCGGGTAAAGTAAAATCTAAATCGGGGGTAACGTAAAGTCTGAATGGATAAAGTAAAGTCTGAATTTCAAAGGCGATTTCAAAGATTAGGGGTACTGTCTAAACCCGAGTCCCTCACTTAGGGGTAAAGTAAAGCAACCCGAGTCACTTAGGGGCAAAGTAAAGCCTGAACCGGGCAGTTCGTAGCGATACCCCTACTTAGGGGTAAAGTAAAGCAACCCGAGTCACTTAGGGGTAAAGTAAAGCTTGAACCGGGCAGTTCGTAGCGATAACTAGGGGTAAAGTTTGAAATTTTTTAAAACTTCAAAGGTTAGGGTATTGTCTAAATTTTTTTTAAAATTCAAAGGCATATTTGTTGCCACACTTCAGGCGCACATGGGTCTCAATCCTGCTAAGCAACCAACGATTGTTAATGGCCTGCCGAATGCATTTGTACAATGCAGACTTAGATTAAATCTTCGATGTGGGATAATTTCCACATGCGTGCAAAATGATTATAATGTTTATATGGCAATTAAAAGCACATTATTATTACATGTTGTAGTTGGTTATGACTCTCAAAATTTTCTTCGACGTCTCATCATTGAGCCCCTTGGCCATCCAACTCCTTTTCTTGTCCTCTGCAAGGAAGAAAATAAAGTAAAAGGAAAAAAATAAAAAATAAAAGGTTTTTCAAAAAAAAAAAATCATTTTTGTCCTCTAAGAAAAAGACAATAAAGTAAAATAAAAAATAAAAGGTTTTTCAAAAAAAAAATGTGTAAAAGAAAGAAAAGGTTTCTCAAAAAAACAATGTAATACAATATTTTTTTATTTTCTTGTCAAAAAAACAAAAGGCAATTTAACAAGTATTAAAAGGTAATATAACAAATATTTCTTGTCAAAAAATAAAATAAAAAGTATAAAAAATTAAAAGGTACCTTGGTAGCATCATTTTCTTATGTTTGTTATAAAAAAAAAATGAAACGTAATACAACAATCAAAAAAATGTAGCACAACATCTTCTTATTTTTTTGGATTTGTTATTATTTGTATAATAAAATAATTATAAAATATAAACTAACAATTTCAATTGCAGTATATAATATTATAGTTAATTAGGTTGTAATAATTTGGGGTTTTTTTAACGGATTAGAGTTTTCTGCCAATTCGATATTTTAGTGGCCATTGTTTCATCGATTTAATTCACTCTTTATTGTAGTCCATATAGAATTATATACTTTGTCTATGATTTTTCTTTTGTATGATGCAAATTTAATAGTTAACATAAGTTCATATAAGGAAATAACATCTCAATATTCTCAAATTGATGAAAAAACTGAAAGTTATAATGCAATACCCCCATTTTTTACTGGATTCCTAAAAAACAACATCTATAATGAAATTTAATAATTTTTTTGGATTTTTTTTTTTAAATCTTAATCCGACTGATTCGGTCGATTCTCGATCTGGATCACCAATTCACCGATCCCAATGGATTTTTGGAGTGCCTAATCTAGGGCACCGATCCATTTTTTAAACCACTGTTTTAAACAATTGCCAAAAGCCAGTAGTCGGATGGTGATAAGCCTATGAACATAGTGTTTCCATGACCAAACTATAACACGATAGCCCTTGTTGATATACAAAAAGCACAATTTTATTTTGGTGAAAAAGAAAATTTAGGAAAAACTACTCAAAAGTCTATTTAACATCTCATTTAATTTAAATTAATTTAAAAAATCATATCAAGTGAGACATAATCATGAGATAATATAGTTGATGTTTTGGGTGTGGTTTGTTTAATTTCTCAATAAAAAAAAAATAGTGATTGTTTACAAAGAGACCATTTATCTTTTATACATGTAGGCCACAATCATTCCCATTGAATGGCTTGAAGTGAGTCATAAAGTCCAAGAATTTCTTTCTTGGAACTTTGTGTCTATGCAATGACACTCTTATAACTACACATTTTGAAGTTAAAGGGACAATAATGATTGTGACCTCCACGTACAAAAGATAAATAATCGCTTTATGGACCATCCAAAAAAATAACCTCCCAAAAATGCAAACGAAACTATGATAGATTTTCTCTTAGAAAACTCTTTCCTATGAGACCCAATATTTTTTGAATTATTAGCCATCTCATTGGTTCTTTTAATCTAATTTCAAATAGTCCACCATTCTTTTGAAATTTCAAATGACATGCTACGAAAGGTCACATATTTGGGAATTTGTTAGACGGTTGAAATGTTATAAAGTTGATCGCTTCAGTTGATTTAATGAATTTGCCATTCACTAAAGGGTATCGAAAAGAAAAATATACAAAAAGACGATTTACGTTAGGTACAAAGAGGTCACAACTACATTATACAAGGAGAAAAAATAACCATACCTTTTTTTTGGTTGAGTAGACAAAAATAACCTTCACGATAGTCTTAGAACTGTCAAGGCATCACGGTCTATCGAAAACCATGATCGTGACCGTGATGGTCATGGCGGATTGTAAATCAAATATAATTTTGAAGCATTACAACACTTAACGAATTGTGATGGTTTATTGGACTATCACAATTCTAATTTAACTATCCCAAGGCATAAGAATCCGTAAAGACCATCATGACTATTTAAGTGCCGTGATGCCTCTTAATGACCATCACAGTTGTTTAAATGCCGTAATACCTTAAAACACTAAACTGTCCATGACCATCACAGTAGTGACTCTTTACGTGCCGTGATGCCTCTTAACGACCATCACAACTGTTTAAGTGCCATGATGCCTTCACGGTCTTAAGACTACCATGAATTTATTTTGGTAAAAAAAAACGCAAAAAATAAGAAAAAAAATATGGACAAGGTTTTGAAAAGTTTGCAGTTTATATCTAATAATCCAAAAATTAAGGTATTTTTTTTAAAATTTCTTGTTTTTTAATGACATTGTTTGTATTACTATTGATTAAAAGTACAGAGTCCATGTACAAACAAAGCTTCTGCTCTGTACAAAAATACCGGGCCAGCCATCTTTGTGAGAGAGATTCAATGAGCTAACTCTGAGGCTGTAGCAAAAACAAGAAAATCCCTCCGGCTACAGAGACATTGAGGGACTCAAAATTGCCTGACATTGGGATGCTTATGAGCTCACATTCCTCTTTGGACTGCTTAGACAAACCAGCACCTTCACTCCCCAACACCAAACCAATAGGAGTTTCTGCCAAAGAAGATGATAGCTCACGAGAGAGAAAACTTGACATTTCCCTGTCAGAATTCCCAGGATGGCCAGCGACCATTTTCATTCCAAATTTTCTTCGAAATGCATCCAAATGGACCCATCGACCAGAAACAATGGGTAGGCGAAAGCATGAACCTCGAGATGCGCGTACAGCTTTATAGTTGAAAGGATCACAGCATCCAGGAAGTAGAAATACTCCATGCTGTGAGCAATACTTCTGTTAATATAGCCGCAATGTGCGCATGCACATGTGTGTGTTTGTGTGTGTGAGAGAGAGAGAGAAGAGAGAGAGAGAGAGAGAGAGAGAGAGGAGGTACTAATTACA
>NW_006499858.1:4192650-4210839 GCF_000471905.2 Amborella trichopoda
ATATATATATATATATATATATATATATTATATATATATTAAAACACTTAAAAAATACTCATGAGCGAATTTTTACAGTATTTTGCTCATGGCCCATCATCATCCAAAGTCCATCTGACGGTCACGATTGCCTGATAGTGTTTGAATTTTAATAAATTTTCTACAAATCAGAATTAACATTAAGTTTTGTGGGTATGTGCGTCTTAGTGATGCGCACATAAATAAAATATAAAAAAATAATTCAAATAATAAAAATAACCAAATTAGCCTATGAATATTTCAGGGGTATTTTAATCATTTTATTTTTTGAAATTTGTTGTTTAATAGTTTATTTAGGTACGGGTTGGTTAGATGTACTCGTGTTCTAAATTTCAGATGAATAGGATTTGTAGAAAAACTACTAAAAATTCAAACACTATTAGACAACCGTAACCATGATGGACTTTGGATAGTGACGAGCCATAAGCTAAATATTGTAGAATTCGCCCATGAGTGTTTGTAATATACATACACACATACATGCATCCACCCATCCATCCATACATACATACATACATATATACATATATATGGAAGTTCACATAATAAAGACTTTGGACGGGAGTCTGCTACAAAATAACTTTGAATTTGAAATATGGGTAGCTTTCACTTTTTATAATTTAAAATAAATATTCTGTAATAAGTTTTCACCAAAGTTTGTCCGAAATCCCAAAGTCAGATCAAGGTTTGAAAAAGAACTCTAGATTAAAAGTCATTCCTAAGAGAATGTGTTGAGGTTAAAACTTAATTGCAAGGGGACAAATGAAGATGAATCCTACATTGCATGATCATATTGATGCCATGAATCACAAGAAAGGTATATAACATCCAACTTAATAAAAAATACATTATCATTGACATTGTCCATATAAATTATGGAACTAAAATCCATGCAAATAAAACTTGCTACTCCTTCCTCTAGTCATAAAGCCCACTTTTGTTTTCTCTTTCTTTGTGTCCATGGAGAAATTTGAGTCAGCATATAACTAACTAGCATACGACACTATTCTGAGCAAATTCAGTGCTTAAGATTCAACTACTTAGGATCATATTGCTCACAGCCCAGATGTGTGTGGCACTATTTTGAAGGCAACATGAGATTAAGAGTCACTATTTCAAAAATAACCAATTTTGTTGATGTGTATTAATAGCCACCATTTTTTAATAATGCCTTATCCATTTTCATGTCGGTCTTGGGGCTAAGTGTGCCAGAACCAATGTGGCAACCTTTCCCAAGGGAAATTCCATTTTAGGTGGCTTTGGTCAATGCAAAAAATATTGGATCAATTGAATTCTTTTTTCCACTTCAGATATTGTCATTCTATTCTTATAAACAGCCTATTAAAAGAAAGAAGCATGAACCTAAAAATATGATACTAAGGACTTCAAAATAATTTGAAATTTAGATAGGAATATTGAGAAAATAAACCTGGATCCCATCAAGGACTAATATCCTATGTGGAACGGTAGACCAACTCCAAACATCTGTTTCCCTGTCTAAGTTTTCCATGTCACAAAAGCTATAAGGGATTCTCATGACACCAATCGCTTCAATAGAGTCCATCGATTGCAACCCAGCTAATTTTTTCATTACAAGAGGGCTAACACGCACAACACGGATAAATGGATCATCCAATTCTTTGGGAATCTCCACACCATCTAATATAAGTAGACAATCAATAATTGCACCGGCATCCTTTGTTTCTTGAAAGGTAGATAACTCCCTGCATGTTTATAAATATGTTTCTTATCTATCCAAGCATTATTCCATCAAAAATAATGATGGATATGGGCGACCATATATGACTGAGAGAAATCACAAATGAGGGTAAGTAAATCTAGTCGATATTATGGCAAATGGAATGTACACTATATCCAACAGACTATGGAAAATATAGTCCATCACTCATCACTTTCCAGTGAAATGGTTGAGAACAAATGGAGATACTAAATCCAGTCAACCTTAAGGCACATTGGAAGGTGCACTATTATCCAACAGACTGCGGAAAAAAAAATTTCCATCACCTGTCACTGTCCTGTGAAATTGGTTGATGGTGACCCAGAGTTGGACCCTTCAAATGAAGACATGATCCATTTGGTGGACAAACTCTCTCTCTCCATCAACCTGATGACCCGATTGGGCAATGGTTTTCCACGGTCCATTGTCATAGTAGTAAACATTCCCATAGCAAAGAAGCAAAACAGGAGAAACAGGCATCAATGAGAAAGATTTTCTCAAACCATTGGAAACATGTGAACCTGCAACTTGGGTACATACCGCCATACATATCACACACAGGAATTTATCACAAGCAAGCATATAAGCAACACATTTTAGATCAATTGCGAGCATATGAACTCTACACGCATTTGAAAGAACATACGTATGGATAAGAAAACATTTATGAGTTCACAATGAAGATACAAAGAGAAGCCTAACCCATTATTTCATGGTACAACAACCCTAATAGCTTGATTACTTCGCACTTACAGTTCACTTGCTATCATTTTTTTAATAAGAATGCATTATTTGATCGTAAAACTGAGTGATCACTGATGTTGGCCCTGGTTTTTCTCTCCCCAATTTTCATGGGCTCTTGGTTTTTTTGTAAATGTTCTTGGTTTTGTGTGAGTTTGGGATTTTAGAGTGAGACTGAGCTTGGGTTAAAGGAAAGTTGGTACTTAGCTTCTCATCTCTATTTCCTTTTCTTTTTTTTTGCTTTGCTTGCTTCTTTTTCTGTAGTTGATGTGGTTTTTGCTTGTTGGAAAGCTTTGGAAGTGGCTTTTAATGGCCCTGGTATCATGGGGAGGTTGTGAAGAGTTGGTTTTGAGTTTGGATAATGGAAATATTGGCATTGGATCTTTAGAATATGATATTGATAATTGGCTTCTCATCTCTATTTCCTTTACCTTTTTTGTTTTTCTTGCTTCTGTTTCCTGTAGTCAATGTGTTTTTTGCTTGTTGGAAAGCTTTTGAAGTGGCTTTTAATGGCCCTGGTATCATGGGGAGGTTGTGAAGAGTTGGTTTTGAGCTTGGATAATGGAAATATTGGCATTGGATCTTTAGAATATGATATTGATATTCCCATCTCTATTTCCTATACCTTTTTTGTTTTGCTTGCTTCTGTTTCCTGTAGTCAATGTGTTTTTTGCTTGTTGGAAAGCTTTCGAAGTCGCTTTTAATGGCCCTGGTATCATAGGAGGTTGTGAAGAGTTGGTTTTCAGCTTGGATAATGGAAATATTGGCATTAGATCTTTAGAATATGATATTGCCAAGTTCAGGTGGACAATAGGAGAGTTGTGACTTTAGAAAATTCATATTGTAAAACTGGATTGATTACAGAGGTTTTGAGTCATTTAAGAAGATTGGTCTTGTAAAACTGGATTGATTACCTTTAGCACTTTGGCATTGTGGAATGTCGGCTCTTCTCTTAACAGCGATTTAATTGTAACATAGATTTTAAATGCCCCATTACTAATTCCATATTGAAACATGATGTAGCCACAGATTCACCGTTGAGTGTTAACTACAGTTGCTACCTGGTAGTCATATGATTGCTTAACCGATTTGCTGTCTGATTGTTAAATAATCAACATTCTTTTATAAGAATTTGGATCTTTACTAGAGATATTGAATAAGTTGGCTGTCTAATGATTAGCAAATGCAATACCATCCACACACACACACACACACTGAATTTGCTATCAATTGATGAACCAATGGGAAATCTAGATAATTGTTGAATTGATCACATCTCAGCCTTGAAAAATATCGGTTGAAAAAAAACGTGCAACCGATAGCCAACTAGATCTCTTAAAGGCCAAGACTTTTTTATTATATCCAAAAACATTTAGAACATGACAAGAGGCTGAATACAGTAGTCAATTAAGCAAAAATAATAATATGCTACATTTAGCTGATATTAGTTTCACGAATATTCACAAACTAATCAACAAATTTGATCAATTCTTTTTGACATTTATTGAGAGACCTTTTGAATTTATTCAGAGAATGTGGAGATGTCATCAAGCAAAGCACAAACGTTTCCAAACTACAACAGATTTAATCAGGCATAGACTTCGTTGGAAGGTCAATATTCCATCTACCATCTGAGCATAGGCTACTTGTCATTTACACAAACAGGAATTTATCACAAGCCAACATTTATAGAAACACATTTTACATCAACTGCGAGCACACGAACTATATATGCATGTGAACATACATGTATAACATGCATATGAATCAGCAAACATTTATGAGTTCACAATGAAGATACAAAAAGAAAATATTTACACATGGACCTTCTGTAAATCATCCATGCAAATCAGGTGGTTGACTCCCCCAGCTTGAAAACCAAACCATAAATTCCATAAAACGTAGTGTAGTTCCCAACCAAGATTCCCTCAGCCAGGCTTCTTGTTTTTTTTGAGAAACAGTCTGTGGCTTGTTTAGCTATACTAGCACATAATTTCTAGTTTGTTGCTCTTTGTATGTTTGAAATGCATAAAGAAATTGGGTTTCTAAACAGTTGCAACAAAATACGAAACATCAATTGGTGACAAAGAGCTGAAAGGTTTCAGGTTATAGAATTTTATCGATACCCAAATTTCAAGATCGTGCAAAGCAGGGGGTGAACATCAAGAGTATCATTGATTAATTTCCTTTACTTACCAACCCACCCCAAAAATCAAAAAGCATTTTTTCTTTTGACAAATTCCAATATATCATAGAAAACCAGTCAGTTAACTATGAAAGAATTTTTAATGGTCGCTATAAAAATCCTTAACTTAGAATTTTTATGGAATAATGTAATTTTTAATGTGCGCTATTAAAATCCTTAACTTCGAAGCACAAATAATGACTTTGTGGTACAGATATGGAGAGCTTGATGCACATGTATTTCCTGCAAATGGTTCAATCTCAAGTTCCACCATAAACTGGAAGGCTCGAATTAATAAAAGCCTCATGGTATTCGAAAGAGTTGCCTGCTAACCATAGTCTAGAAGAGGAGACTATGATGAGACCCCAAAACTGCATATGGTCTGAATGCAATTCTGAGGAATGCTTCGAACTTTGAAGATTATAGCATCAGAAAAATGTTTAAACAAGTGAACTTTAAAATCAGGGGCAAAAAAAAAAGTCCAGTTTGTAGGGAATGGAATTAAATCATACAATCTAGCAATAAGACCATAAAAGAAAAAAGAAATATTATTTTGCAAGCGAGCATTCAATTCCAAATGAGGGAGATCAATTTTTAAACAAACAAAAAAAGGTCAGGTCTGTCTCATAAGAACCTAGCAAGTACTTTTCTTGTTTCCACCTGAACCATTCCGAGAATAAGAGAACAGAAATATTCTCAAGTCTTATAAAGTACGAGGATTTAATCATCAACACCACCATCATCATTAGGAAAAAAACAGAAAAACAATTTCAGTCGAATTCTTCAATTTACCTGGAATAAATGTTTGTCATTCTGTATTAACGCCTCTAAATGTTCATTTTTCTTGTCTTGTTTTATTCAATTTATTTTTATTTTATTTTATTTTTGAGAAGCCATTAGTGGTTTTGTTTACTGGATACAAATCAACAATGTGAAACACAGGTAGTACAACTAGTAAATGGTAGGCAAACAAATGGTGAATGATATTCATGACAGAGAAAGAATAGTTATTGACTGTGTCTATCAAGAGAGAGAGCCTTAATGGGGTGGTGCCAATGAGGAGGGCAGAGCGAGTGGAATGGCGATAGGGAGCGCTGAGGCGAAGCTTGACGCAGTGCTTCACAAATGGGTTTGAGGGACTTGAGATTAACTCCGTGTCTCCCACCATTCTTCTTCTTCTTCTGCTACTGCTACGATTACATAGTGTCCTTGTTCTTGATTCACTGGGATGAGTATGTGTGATTATTGTGGGAAAAGCATTGTTGAAACTGCAAGATTTTGCCGGGTTTCTCAGTGACATGACAGGGACGAGCTGAGAGGAAGAAGTGCAACATGGGTGCCCACCCATCTCCCCTCTCTCTCTCTCTGTGGAAATCTTTTGGCGATATCAAATTATTTAAAGGAAATAGTTTATATAAGCTTGCAACCTTCAAATGTAGGATTAAAAATGCACCAAAAAATCCCTCAGATCAGGTTATTTTAGTGTTAAAAAAACCCTTTAATTGATCATTCCAGAATATGAAAAAAATAAAAAAAATAAAATAAAATAATGTGCATCTTGCAACACATTATCCAGACCGTCTATTTTTAAGATTTTGATTATTTTTAGAGTTTAAAATTTTATAATTAAAGATCAAAATAGATTTTAAAATAATCTTAATAATTTTTTACACCAAAATTATGGTGCAAGATGCAGTATTCTACTCTTGAGAATTGAAATCTTTCTTTTTTCACATATTCATATTTATCATGTGTGATCAATTAAAGGGTTTTTCAACAGCAAAACAATGTTTTCTAATAAATTTTTAAGGTGCACCGTAATTCTACCTTAAAGTGTTTCCTAAATTATGAATCTTTTAGGTAATTTAATCAAATTTTCAACTATGAAATTAAGGAGCAGCTCAATAGCTGGCTCCCTGACCATCAAACAGTTTATAAAGCTTGGTGTAAACTGCAAATTAAGGTGTACTCTCGAAAGTGCAATTTTGAAGTAAAATATTTAATAGTTTAAACTTTTTTTTTATGTTTTAATTGTAAAATTTAAACCTTAAAAGATGGTGCAGATCTAGTTACTTTATTAACATTTATTCTCTTTTTCAAATAACAATAGTTTCATGTGGGCTGGACGGCATTTGTACAATATGTGGTCTAGAGGTATAAAGCATCCATCTTAAATGCAAATAGGTGGTCTATCTAAAACCAATTGTAACTAAATGTTCAAATGTTTTTTTAATATAATTATTATTTTAAATTTTTAAATTTATTTATTTTTCATATTCATGATCTCCATGCTAAATATTATATATTCTATGCGGCCAAGCCTGCATATGTAGAAATTCGGGCCTCTTAATAAATCTATTTTTGAGATGCATTTTAAAACTTAAATTTTAAAGATATGTAATCTCTAACATGGAGATCATGAATATGACTAAATAAATAAATTTTAAAATTTTAAAATATTAATTCTAGTAAAAAAACATTTAAACCGTTAGTTTCTATTGTTTTTAGATGGAACACCTACTTGCATCATCAATCTTTAAGTTTCTGGACTACATGTGCGATCCAACCGGCATGAAACAATTTTCCGAGGATCAAATTATATTTCAAACATATATTTATTGCCAAGCCCACATTTATACAGGCTTAGCAGCAGGCTACCGCATCCTTTTCAAATTCACTATATACACCTTGAATTTTAAAAAAGATTTTTCAAATTCACTATATCCTTTTTAAAAATTTTGATTATAAGATTTGAATATGCAAAAATGGCGGAGGCAAATTTTTGAACACTTAAAAAAGACGCATTGCTTCTACTTCCTCGGTTAGAAGACCTACATAGGAGGTTTTTTTCAATTTGAAATTTTGGGAACCACCTAAGAATCACTAGATTATTATTCAACAAAAAAAAAGAATTTGAAACTTAAGATTTATAACACTTAGATCTCACCATCAAAAAATTCCATGGTCTCTATTCAATCTTGAGATATTATTTTTTTCAAGTACACAAGGGGTAATTAGGATTTTTTTTTTTTATTAAGTTGAAGAAGTTCCATTCCAAGAAGTTAAAAGTCCCAAAATTAATTCTAGTTGGGATTTTACCCGAGAGAGTATAGTCAGTACACTCCCATGGGAGTATAGCCAAAAATAGATTTCTTTGAGGTTTCTCATTTGAGACACACGGAAAAGAGGAGCGAGAGAGAGAGTATATGTCGATGTATCATAAGGTAAAACACGTATCAAAGGCCTGACTTTATTAGGTCCAAATTAAATAGCATCAGGGAGTTGACATCACTATGATAGATATAAGACCATGTAAGAACTGGAAAGATTGTACACAGATGACTGGAACAAGACAAGGATGTATATTCCCATTATATCTTCTGTGAGGTTGGGAATGCCAAGGATACTCCCTGGCTTGGCAGATCCTTCCACTGAGAGGTCACAGTTTTGACTTGGGTGTAGAACTGTACTCCAGCTTTGCCTGCAATGAAGGCCAATGTGAAAATATAATGCATAGAACTCCACAGACATGTATAATTCACAGGAAAATGGAAGTACAACATAATCCAATGGTGTATGGAAAATCATGGTCCAACAGCACATCAACCGTCCATTCCTGCTAACAGTTGACCGGATGTGGCCTCAGACCATGGTAATTCATAGTCCACTTGATCATGCCATAACACTGTTGCGATAACACTTTTGAATAGAAGAACTTCTGTACTCTTTTTGAAAGAAAAAATAGTATGATATGATACCGTAAAAGTTCAAGTCTCCTGCAAAAGAAGCCTTATTTCCAGTGAAGGAGAAGAATGGCAGAGGTACTGGTATGGGAACGTTTATACCAACCTTCATGAATATTACCAAAGCATGTCAATGGTTAAAATCAAGTACTAGAACATGTCAATGCTCATGCTGAAGTTGTTGCATTTGAGCGTGTGCACACGTGCCACGAGAGAGAGAGAGAGATTTTGCACATATTTTTATCATTCATTATCATTTTTAGCATTTTTATTTAGTAACAAGATTTCTACTTTTTACTATTCTTTTTCTTCCCAATCTTTCTGACATTCTAAAGAGTTCAAAGGCCCATTAGACTCTCATTTGATAACAAAGGCAGGAGTTACCTGGCCAGCTTCAATCTCAGCCTGGAATTTCCTAGCAGCTGCACCTGAAGTGGTAAATATAGATGTCCCATTCCCATACCTGTAACATCAAATATAACCACATCATTCCACTGCCAATCCACCCCCACCGCACAGGCTCTTTTTTTTTAAAAATGATGGTTGACTTCCCCACTTCATAGTTTCTCTCTTTTCGACAATCAAAACTCAAGTTTGTTTCATAAGAGCTCTGTTTAAAGGTGAAACATACTTGTTGTTATTGACAAGTTTAATAGCCGCGTCTAGACTTTCGGCCTGTCAGGATTGAGAAAAGAAATAAAAATCAAGATACAATCTTTGCTTAGCCCAAGGAGTATGCAGCAAAGCTGAGCAAACAGGAAGAACTTTAAAACAACTACATTCAATCAACTCACCTGCATGCAAAGTAGAACTGGTCCAAAAATTTCCTCCTGTTCACCGTATAATTGGTTACAATTTGTTCGCAGTGAGAAACATGTATAAACATGTAATGCACTAGAAGGCCATGGCCATTACCTTATAACACTCCATGTCACTCATCACATCACTCAAGATGGTGGGGCCAACAAAGTTCCCATTCTTGTAATTTGGTACCTGTGTGAATGATGGCCATGAATGAGTATTTTAAGCCTCAGAAGTTTGCAAGAAATAACAAAAAGAGAGCAAAGAGGATGCAGCAGACATAAGGAAAAGATACCCTGGGTTTCTAATGATTACCAAATTGCTTTCCTTTTTCTTCTATCCTTATTTTAGATACCCAAGAAGTTTAAATCACCAAGTATGAGCACAAGAAAAATTATTTGAAACAGAAGGCTAGCTATCATCTTTTCTTTGCTGAAACTTATTATTTACAGTACTCTGTCCACTCTGCAAACCCAAGGCTGTCCAAAATCAAAAGAATCCATCCTAGAGAGGCCTCACTCAACATTAAAGAACAATAAATGATTAGGGTGAACAGGAACTTGACCACAATATAAAAGACAGGATCTAGTCCACCTTAGTAGAAGCCTTAATTTGGAGCAATTTTTTCTTACTGATTTTATTTGAAGAAAATTTCCCAAGATAGGTGACATCCTGTGGAATATAGAAAAGGGCAACCAAGTTTAATGGAATACCTCAAATTTTCTCCCATCAAGTACGAGCCTAGCACCACTTTCTACGCCACTTGTTATCAATCGGCAGATACGTTCCTTTGCCTGAGGGTAAAAAAATGTACTGACATAATAGATACATAAAATAATGCATTTTTTTTAATCTTATCAGAATATAAGCTAAAATGAAATAAACCCCCATCAAAAAAAAAAAAAAGAAGAAAAGAGTATAAGAGTATAAGAAAAGAAAAACTCCACTCTCATGATTATGATCCCAAGATATAACCTTTCTTCAAAACAACCAATTTCCATTAGGAAAAATTTTAGGCCAAATTTGATGAACAATATTTCAACATCATCATCATCATCAAAGCCTATTCCCACCTATTTGAGGTTGGGTACACGAATACTGGTCTGCTATTCTGCTCTATCAAGGGCCTTTCCCTCACAAGGCTATAAATCCCCATATCTAAACATATTTCAATATAACTCTTCAAAATGAGCAAAAGATTACCTTCTAAACACAAAAATTTCCAGCAAGACCATTCATAAGGAAAGAATTTTACAATCTATATGCACACACGAATGTGTCAAAGCAGGCATGCATGCATGTGCATATGACAACAGTCTTCATTTAAGTACAATTTCAAACCACTACATTGTGTCGATGAATGCTTTTATATGTTTTACTTGTGTATAAATTCAGCATGTCTACACGGTCATCTGCATTTCTAATGCGACGATCTTTCTACAAACAATAGTAATACCTGCATCAACCATGCTTGTACAACCATTTGTGAATTTGCACAAATAACGTGCAAACGAGGATGCACATTATGTGTGGAAGCACATGCTGAGATATAGATTATAGAATAAGTGGATATGTTTTTAGACCGCAATCTGGACCATGTACAAGCATGTGCATATGTTTTTCCATATATGCATTAGGCATGCATTCTCACAAAAACTCACAAAATGGTCAGCGTGGAAACTTGTGCCTGCATAACCATGTTCATACAGGCGTAAATATATTGCATGCATGGAATCTATACACCCACATATTTGTATGCATGAATGAGATCCATATGCAAGTATATGCACATAGACATAAACCCATCTACAAATATATGTATGCACATGCATATAGATGCATACACACAATCATGTGTGTGCTGTTGCACAAACAAATGCTTATAAACAAATTTACACAGACGAATAACCATGATGTTAATAATATTTTTAAATCCTCTATCTATAGTTTCTAAGTAAGCATGATATTGATAATGTTTTCAGACCCAACATCTATAGTTTAATGGCCTGATGGAGCAACTCTTTCAAGCAACAACACACCAAGAGCAGTCAAAAGCAGATCTGTCCATATACATGTGCAAACATACAACTTCTACATGCACAGATGCAATTGCAAGTGCCCAAGCACACAAGATGTGTCACTCTTTTTGTGGTTTCTGCTATTTAATAAACAATATTTTACTTGAGTGTTCTTTATCCAGGATGATTTGGAGATCTATTATGATGAGATGTTGGTAGTCCTTTAATGTGGGGGAGGATGCTTTGCAACTGTTTCATAGATAGCGGAAATTCAGGTCGAAGGGCCTGACTAAGGTGTGGTTGTCTTTTTTCTCAATCATTATTTGGTTTATATTGCAGGAGACGAATCAAATCTAAGAGGGCAAAGTGGGAAGAGGACTGTGAATCGCATGGTAAGCCACATCATTGAGATGGCAGAATGAAGACATGCTTCTTTCATTTAAATGAGAAGGCTATCAATGATAACCTTAAACTAAATGGATATAGGCACCTGGCCTCCCCCCCACCCACCCCACAACAATGTCCATTATTTTTTGGTGTTCTCAATCTTGACAGTTTCAAACTGAATGGAACCAGGTCGGCAGGAAGTGGGGGTGTATTATGATGAGATGTCGCTAGTCGTTTAATGTGGGGGAGAACGCTTTGCAACTGTTTCATAGATAGCGGAAATTCAGGTCGAAGGGCATGACTAAGGTGTGGTTGTCTTTTTTCTCAGTCATTATTTGGTTTATATTATAGGAGAGGAATCAAATCTATGAGGGTAAAGTGGTCTCAAGGAAGAGGACAGTGAATCGCATGGTGAGCCACATCATTGAGATGGCAGAATGAACATATGGTCCTTTCATTTAAATAAGAAGGCTATCAATGATAACCTTAAACTAAATGGATATAGGCACCTGCCCCACCCCCCCCCAACAACCATGTCCATTATTTTTTGGTGTTCTCCATCTTTAAGATGGTTTCAAACTGAATGGAACCAGGTCGGAAGGAAGTGGGGGTGTTATTTGTGATCATTTTGCTAGATTTCTTGCAGGTTTTTCAATTCTAATTGGTATGAATTTAAATAATGCAGCAGAATTTATGGCTTTCAAAAAAGATATTCAGCTACTAAAAGAGCTTAAGCTTGCTAAGATAGAGATTGAGAGTGATTCCAAACTATTGGTGGATTCCTTTCTTGTACTAAGCATTCCCCTAGCATTTTTCTACACTTGTTCATACACTTCGGGATGTGCATTGTATCTTGAATTATGTTTTTCAATAAGCAAACCATGTTGCTGATCCATTAGCAAATTATAACACGAGATGCTTGGACGCTACAATTTGGCATCCTTGTCCTCCTGATTTTTTAAATTATTATGTTGCCAATATTCAATTTCTATGGGCTCCTTGATGTATCTTTTGTAATATCTTTTGATTAATTAATGAAACGGGTAGGGGTCCCTCATCCTGTTGAAAAAAAAAGAAACAAAAGGCACATAATCGATGTTTACAGAAAGCTTGGGGTAAATGTTATCCTCTTAGTCAAGGAATATCTTAAGGTCAACATGAAGCATAGACCTCTCAAGTCGTAAATCAAACATCAAGCTGCTGGCACATAACTACAAAACTGATTTGGCTAATATAAGAGGGAAGCATACAATATACAAATATCAGTCTACATCCAGCTTTGCTCCATGGGGGGGAATGTTGGGCGGTCAAAAAATAATATTACCCATAGAATGAGTGTAGTAGAGATGAGGATGTAGAGATGGATGAGTGGCAAGACAAGAATGGATAAAAATTCAAAATGAATAGATTCGGAAAAATTTAGGTGTGACACTTATAGGCAATAAAATGAGAGAGAGTACACTTAGGTGGGCTGGTCATGTGTGACGTAGACTCAATACAACACCTGTTAGAAGGTACAAGTTACTTCAAGTGGAAGGCTCAAAAAGCGCTAAAGACATGGTTGGAATAAGTAAGAAAAGATATGGGGACTCATAGCCTCATTGAGAGTATGACCCTTAATAAAGCTGATAGCGGACCAGGATTCATGTAGCCAACTCCAATTAGTTGGAAAAAGGCTTTAACAATGATGATGATGCAAGGATAGGAATTAGAATTACCCTCAATCTAGATGAAACTAGTATAATAATCCAAGTCATTAGAAACTAATAATAACCCAAATATGGAGGCCATCCATCGACATGAAGACAAGACAGGAGGTGCTTTATCTATCATTGAGTGTTCCACCAACCAAAATCTAATTAGGTGAAGCTTATGACCTTGATACGGCCTGCAATTCACTGGCATGCAAAGTGACCCTTGCTCAGGATTTCACACCCTAACAAAATGGCCAAAAAATGGAAAAGAAAACCTACTAGCCAGTTGGTTCCTGGAAAGTTGTAAGAATTATTAGACCAACAATTTGCATTGTTCAATGACTGATTTTGATTGTTCTTGGCCTTGCTGCTTTTATGCATATACCAGCCTGCCTAAACGGGTTTCAGTCAGAAGGTTAATCTGGTCATTCTAAGTTGGGAAATAATGCCTTTTCAATCCCACATATATAAATAGACATGCACTTGATTTCAGTTAAAACTTAGGACATATTTATTGAGGAGTCGCTATGTGGAACTCAAGGTATTAAATTCAAAGATTTTCTTCTTCTTTTATTCAATATACATGAATTCCACTTACATGGGCCCACTACACATTGTTGTAAAATAAATTTAAAACCCTAAATACAACCTAGGATCTTTACTTTTAGTTCCGATGCAACTAAAAACCATCCAAGAGCAATAACCAACCTTCCATTATCGTTTTGAGTACAATATATGTTCATGGAAATTTACAGAATAATATGAAATAAGACTGAAAGAATAATTAAATTTACTGAGAAGACTTACTAGAAGGTGTCTGGAGTTGCCCTCACAGGTCTTGATCCACCCACACCGATTCCTTAAACGATGGTGCACTTTTGTCCCTTTTGATATTGCTGGAATTTCAGCGATGGTAAGCTTTCATAGCAATGTCTCTTACTCTAAGGTTTTAGAGAGCAAGAAACCTAACTAGGGTTTATAGGAACCCTTAGGAACAAATTATGGTTGGGCTTGAAGGCATAGAATCCTCTTGTGGCTGGGCATACCCCTTTTTCTTCTCTAGGGCTGAGAATTTACTCGATTTGGATCTGAAACCTGAAATTCAGATCCTATCTAGATCTAGGTATGGATCCAAAATTTACATCCAAATAGTAATTCGGGTTGGATCCAGTTTTAGGTGGATCCGGTTTGGATCCGACGAATTTTTAAAATAATATATATTATTATATCTACATATACACATATATGTTACAATTTATATTTATTAATATATATATAATTATCTTAACTTTTATAATTATATTTTAACTTTATAATATACAAAATTGGGACTAATCCAGATCTAGATTCGAATTCAAATCCTGTATAGAGTTTTCGATCCAGATCCCAATATTCTGGGTCCGATCGGATCTGGATCTGATGTATACTTTTTTAGATTCAGATCTGGGTGGATCCAGACCCAATCCGAACAATTCTTAGCCCTATTCTTCTCCAAACAACAAAACCCTAATTAGGGTTTCAATGTGTCAGCGTTGTCTTATCAAATTTTGGGTAGCATGACCGTGATAGGGGGAGAGAAAAATGAACTTTTACTGAGAGAGATAGAGACTTGGTGCATGGAGGAGAGAGAAATATTGTGTTCTTGAGAGAGATGAGCTCAATGGTGTTCAAACAAAAAGAATTTTTTATCCTATTTGGATTAGAATTCCTTCCTTCGGCATTGCCTATCTAATGACATTTGGCCAATAAGAACATAGGAAATCTGTGGGGTGAGAGAATAAAATTGAACCATCCATCCCACAAATCAACTACCATGATTTTGGGAAGATTATTAGGAACCTTATCCCCTTATAGTTTGACTCAAGTCCAACTTCTATTTAAATTAGAATATAATAAAATCCGAAACTTCCTACTATCTTTTCAAAATTTGTAGGAAATCAAGATAATTAGAGTTTTGGTCAAACCAAACTCCTACTTAAAACAATCTTTTAATATTTTAAAGATTCTCCTAAAATAACCTCTAACAGAAAAGAAATGCACATAAATAAAATAAAGAGGGTGTGCCACCCAGGAAAGATTAAGTGGTCCCCACAATGGCCCACGTCCCACTCATTGGTGGCAGACATGTGGGGCTAGATCCTGGGCCCCACATGTGCCCTTCTAGATTTCAAAAATCACAAAAATGTCCCTTTGAAGGATTTTACAATAGAAATAAACTTTTAGAATTCTGAAAAATTTATTAAAAAAACATATAAACATTTGTAAAACCAAAATAAAATATTTTAAAAGTGGACTGGTACCAATGGGTTAAAATTAACGATAATAAGGGTACTCCACTTGACCCAAGAACCATGATCCACTATTGTTTTCTTGTCCAACTCAACAAGGACCCATGACCCACAATCTCGATGTATGGGCTCATGATTGACTGGTCAAAGTTGGACAATAAACAGTGAAATCGTGATTATGGAATGTAGATTTCAATCCCCCCCTTTAAGAGCAAGTCCAACACTTATCACCACAGTGTAGAAGGGGCCCTCTCTACGCACATGTACACATGTCCTTCTCAAGGTTTCAAAAAACGCTAAGCGGCCTGCCTGGCGCCCAGCGCCTAGGCGGGCGCCCCGTAATTTAAAAAAACAAAAAACGCCTAGCCCGCCTGGGCACTCGCCCAGGTACATCTGCCCGTGTAGGGCCGCCTAGGTCTAGGCGGCCGGATTTTGGTCCAGGCCACCTAAGCGGGCGCCTAGGCACCAGGCGGACCGTTTTTTAAAACATTGATCCTTCTATAGGGCTTCTTCTCAGTAATGCGGTTGTCATATGTACATGTCGTGTGGAAGGTTATTGAGGTTGTAGTCTTTTCTCTCACAAGTCTACAACCACACACAGGAGACCACATAGTTCTCCTGGCCTACAAACATCATTCTTGTGCATCTCTCCGACCTCAACAAGGGATGACACCACTATAAACCCTATTAGGAAGTGCTACATGCCCAGGGTTTTGGACATAATCAGAGCCATAAACTGCCTAACCCATGATCAGTCAGCACACATACTCCCATTGAAGTATATATTCCACCATAAATTATCATTTTTACAAGCTCTCTAGGTCTTTAAAGGCCACAAAACCCAATATTTATTCCCCCAGAAACACCATGGCACATATGTAAGGGGGACACAAGAATGCATGAAGAGAAGGTTTTCCAATAGAAATCGCCATGGAGGTGTTAGTAGGGCTGCCACCGGGCCGGGTTCGGACCGGCTTGACTAGGGCCTAAAAAAAGGCTGATTTTTTTTTGCTAGTTTTGAAACGGCCCGGCCCAGCCCGAAAATATTTTCTTAAGCCCGCCCGCTTTCAGCCCGATAATGTCTATCAGGTTGGGCCAAGCTGAAATAAGATCTCTTACTTCAAATTTGTTTCCATCTCCCCTCCCCCCAAAAAAAAGCCTTTTTCTATAAAAAATTATATTAAAGTATTTTTTTTAAGGGATTGTCTACAAAGAGACCATTTATCTTTTGTACATGGAGGTCACAATCATTCCCACTCATTAGATGTCAAATTGGATGGCTTGGGGTAAGTCAAGAAGCCAGAGAATTTTTTTTTGGAACTTTGTGTCTATTCAATGCCACTCTTACAATCACCCATTTTGAAATTTAAGGGACAAGAATAATTGCGACCTCTATGTACAAAAGATAAACAGTCTCTTTTGTAGACAATCCCTTTTTTCAAACCCTAATAAAATGTAATAAATAAATTATTTTTTTTGAAAATTTAAGAAGGGCACGTGGCTACCCAAGTGACACATGCACATCTCTCTCTCTCTCTCTCTCAAAAGTTTTTTGAAACCTAAAAAAGCATTGACGAAGGGCTTAACGGTTGCTATATTTGCTGTCTCGAAAATAGCGAAAAAGAAATAATGTTGTGCTTCTCCCTCTCTCTATGCTTTTTGGGAATTTTCTTGTCATTTTCTCTCTCATCTTCTCTCGCTATACCTTTCTCTCAAACCTCTCTCTCTAAACCCCTCACCTACTCTTTCTCCCAGCTCTAATGTCCTATGGTGTCTGTTGAGTGAAAGCCAGACTTTACTGAAAGGAGACAAATTGTTTTAGCGGAAGACTCTCGCTCTTGATCCCCAAGAGACTGGTTCGCTGAGGAGAGGAATGAGTGGGAAAGATGAAACCCTAGAAAATGCTGGTCCAGAGAGCGAAAAAGGAGGGGCTATGGGAGAAGGGTTTGAGCGAGTGTCATGCTTCAGTGCTTGGATACCAAGCTTTCTCTCTCTGCTTTCTCTCTACTCTCTCTCTCTCTCTCTCATTATTTTAGCTTCTCTCTGAAGCCATAACAATAGGCATCCATGGTGCCAACCAGTGGGCTTTCTCTGTCTTTAGGTAGATTAGGGAAGTTTGGATAAGAGAGAGAAGATGGAAGCAAAGAGAGAGAGGGGGGGAGAGATTGGGTCTTGGGTGCAAAGAAAATGCCCTACGTTGTCTGTTGAGTGAAAGCCAGAGTTTATTGAAAGGAGACAAATTGTTTTGGCGGAAGACTCTTGCTCTTGATCCCCAAGAGACTGGTTCGCTGAGGAGAGGAATGAGTGGGAGAGATGAAACCCTAGAAAATGCTGGTGCAGAGAGCGAAAAAGGAGGGGCTATGGGAGAAGGGTTTGAGCGAGTGTCGTGCTTCAGTGCTTGGATACCAAGCTCTCTCTCTGCTTTCTCTCTACTCTCTCTCTCTCTCTCTCTCTCTCTCTCTCACACTATTATTACTTCTTCTTCTTCGTACGTACGTACTAACTACTAACTAACGTACGTACGTACTACGTACGTACGGTACGTACCGTAACCG
>NW_006499858.1:4210859-4246156 GCF_000471905.2 Amborella trichopoda
GTGTGTTCGTGTAGTGTAGTAGTAGTAGTAGTAGAGAGAGAGAGAGAGAGAGAGAAGAGAGGAGGAGGAGAGTAGTGGTGTAGGTAGTAAGAAGTAGAAGTAGAGAGAGAGAGAGAGAGAGAGAGGGAGAGAGAGAGATTGGATTTCGAAGATAGAGAACAAGTTTTGGGTGCAGGTTTAAGAAGGCTATCTTTGGGATTTTGAACAATTTATCTGATCTTGCCCGAAAAAAAAATGGCCCGAACGCCCGATACAGCCTGTAAAGTGGCCCAAAATCAGCCCTAATCTTTTATAAGGTCCTCAGTGCTAGTCTTAATAAGGTTCGCAGTTAGGTTTTTGAAACAAGAAAGCTGCTCTTTTATGAGGCAACTAAGGTTCATAATTCTCAGTAAAACAGATGCTATTTGGGATTATCAAGGGATGTCCAGTACCTAGACACACTAGCCACCTAAAGCTAAAATACATAGAGGAATGGGATTTTAGGTGCCATGAATGATAAAATGGCAAGCCATTCCCTCTTTTGGGGCCAGATAATTTATTATACACAGAAAACAAATGCTGCTGTTAGGTGCGTGTACATATGCTCTAGAGGTTGCTCAAACCCGAAGATTAGTAGACAGTGATTGCAAAATTCTATTATATCGCTAAAAATGTGTCTATGTTCTAGAGGAACAGGGTGTTGAATGTGAATCATTACCGAAGGGGAAGCAATTCTGAGGCAGACTGTGGCTAAGAATAGGATATCTAGGGTTGTGGGACTTTGTCCAACTGGTCAACTTGATTCATGATCTAATAATAAAATAATTCATCAGAACAATCAATACCGACACTCATATCATAAAATGTAACCACTCCGTATGTTTTCTATCCTATAACAGATAACAAGTTCACCAAACAACATAGCCTGCAAATGAGAATTTCAGCATTTATCATAATTAGTCTACCTGCTTGCTGATCACTGGGCCAAGGTCGGTACCAGGTTCAGTTCCTGCATTTACTTTAAGTTGCTCAGCACGCTCCCTTAGTCCTTCCTCCCTGGTGTCAAGTAAGCCATTAAAAAATTTGGCATGAAATATAGAGAGTCAACTGCATGTCACTTACAGAGGCCAAAAGTTCAACAAAAAGGCTACAATCAAGAGCAATGCTTCCAAGAAAGGAGGTTCATACGAAGAATGTCGATATAGAAATCTCTAGAAAATTTGTACATGAAGCATTTCAGATATAGGATAGCAAATCCAGGCAATGTGCAAAATCTAACATAGATTTTTGTATTGCTAACTATCACAAGCTTTTAGTCAAGTAATTATTCCATAATCAGTACCCCTTCATAGGGTCTCAAATCTAGCACTTATAAAACTCACTGTTGTTGAAATTCGTTGATCTACTGTGATTTTTCACACATTCAAACACATATACAAGATCAATCTTTACATGCTTTAACGAACTCAACCAATTCATTTTCTACTCAACGCAAACAGCTGATGTAAAATTCAACTTTAATTTCTTTTCTGTTGTTGGACAACAGAATTTTCAGTACTGGAAAAGTTAGAACATATAAAACATTAAAAAATAAAAAAATAATAATCAAGGGAGACCTAACAATGAACACCCACTATAAGGATATTAATTTCATCTATCAGGAAGAAAATAACACACAAGAAACTAAGCCCAATAGCTACAACCACAATAAATAAGCTCAAAGGAAGAACGCCAACCACTTATGCAAAAGCAAGGAAACATGTATGCATGGGCAAGTTAATCCTAATAACTGAGCTTTCAAATAAACTGCAACATAGTTTGAAATGATGCGACAAAAAAGGATGACTGAAAGGGAAGCAATGCACGGGTAAAAATGGAACTAAAACAATTTACCATGGTTTCAAATCTCCAATGAAAACAACTGTACTAAGCGCCATGCACCGTTGCCCAGCAGCACCAAAACCAGCTGCAACTAGAGAATTCAAGGTAGCATCAATATTTGCATCAGGCATGACAACTGCATGGTTCTTTGCTCCCATGTTAGACTGAACATGAATGAGTCAGCCAGTTAGTTCATAACCCCATATGGCAGGCCCATGTAATAACAAGCTCGTTTACAATCATTCTAAAATAACGAAGAAGATTGGTACCTGAACACGTTTTCCTTTTGCTGCTGCCCGAGCATAAATGTGCATTCCAGCCTATTAATCCATATTTACAAAATTATCTATATTAAGGATTGAAACTAATTCAATCTTACAGATCAAAATTCACTAGTTAAAGCATACAGTACATAAGATAAACTTACTGTATTTGAACCCACAAATGATATTGCCTTAATGTCTTCGTCATCACAAATATGGTTCACAACATCCTATTCAATTCCAAATTTGAGACATCAAACAAGAAGTTATTGTACTATTTCATAACCAAACATTAGACAACAAAGAGACCATAGAAAATAGAATCCCGTCCTTCATATGGTAAAAACGTAAGCATATAATTTCACACTGAATTCCGAATAAAGTATTGTTAAAATTAAAAAGTATCTTATTTGCACATGAGATATACTGAGAGCAACTGACATACATTAGTTCCATGAACTATATTTAGGACACCATCTGGTAAACCAGCCTCCATTGCAAGCTCGGCAAGCATCATAGATGCCCCTGCACCAGTCATACAACATACTTGAAGCCTTGAAGGAATTCGGAGAACAAAGAGCGCTAATCATGACATGCCCAATGATATGAAGTCATGAACATTATAATATGATAAGTATACATTTAAAATAAACTGCCAGTCATGAACCACAACATGCAGGATGCAAGGGAAATTGAATATATTATAGTTCTAATAGTGCTCAAAATCTATCATGACATTTCAATGGATCAAATCAATAAGAAGAAATGCAGACCCTTTTATTAATGTGCGTGGTGAAGCACAGGCATGCTGCCCGTAGTGGTAAATGAACCTAATTAGATTGCTGCTTCCATGCACATAAATCAACACACCAGGAATTCATGTTTACAAAGAGTGCCAAGAATAATTATTAGAATGTCAGCAATGTTAAAATCTTAAATACACCAAATCAATAAAGGTGATATGAAAATAACCTGGATCTTTCTCTGAAGGCTTCAACACAAATGTATTACCACACGTTGCCGCCATGGGAAACATCTGAAGAGACATATGAATTATTCGTAGAGATCAAACTACACAATCCAAACAGAAATTTGAAAATCATTACCAGAAAATCTACTTATCAAGAAAACCAATCAAGAAATAAGAAAATAAGAAAAAACATGAGTCACATATCCTAGCGCATACAGCAAAAAGAAACCATCTAAGTTGCTAGAAATATGCAGAGGACACGAAGTCACATATCAATATTGTAAACAACTAAATATTGATCTAACACATACAAATAAATTTTCATGTCAATGGGGATGCATATAGGCACTGTTAGGACACACAATTTATTCATGAATAATACCATTCTCTGCCCCACCAATTCATGAATAGTAATGAGCATCGTTTGGTCCATTCCAGTTATTCATGAGTAAGGCCCATTTCTATCCTGCACTTATTTGAAATATGCCGCAAAACCTTTCCTACCTATTTAAAGAAAATCTGTTTCTCCCATGTTCATGAACAAATCCATGAAAATAATTGTGGTAGTGTCCAAACTGGGCCATAGTTTAAGATGTAGAGTTTTACATTGTGGGGAATTATTTGTTTTCTTCTCTATGGCTAAAATCCACTCCTCTGAGAGATTTATAAATTTTTATGAATTCGGAGGTATGAGCTAGCATTTCTGAGGCCGTTATTCAAGGGATTTCTAGATAATCACTCAGGAATGAAAGTGAGAGATTGTTGTCAGTAGCGGTTGCCAGGCCTCAAAGGACATCCCTCAATTGTTTAATAAAAATAAATACAGATAAAACCCTTGCTCAATGGGCCCTTAACTTACCCAGATGTTTCCTCCCCAAGCTTTCACCAGGGGCATGGTTAATAAAGATGATTAGGATGGCTGCCAAAGGAAAAATTCACTTGTAGTTCGTTGTGTATGTCATGACGAAGTTCTCTCCCTCTCATACTATGAGGACATATTGTTTCATCATGTTCTTAGATCTATGAATGGAGAGGTTGATCCTAATCTCGGTTTCTGGGTTGGCTGGGAGTCATTATGGATTAAGATCATATAATTCTTTTCCCTTTCACTAGGCAAGATAATACATTGTTGTATGTATCTTAGATTTTTTCACATCACAGTGACCTTGATGTAGACCTGTTTTAAATAGCTATATTGCTTATTAAAATCCAATATCAGAGTCAACAAACGAGAATATACACACATATCTTAAAATCCAATATCAGAGTCAACAAACGAGAATATACACACATATCTTGAAACAAAGCAAGACCTGAGATTTATGCAAGCCCACAAGGGAATCATAGCAGGAAAATTAAATGGCCATATTCCAGCACAAACATATCTTGAAACAAAACAAGACCTGAGATTTATGCATACCCACAAAGGAATCATAGCAGGAAAATTAAATGGGCATATTCCAGCACAAACACCCAGAGGTTCCCTGATGCTGTATGTATCAATCCCATTAGACACGTTTTGAACAAATTCACCTGTTTGTAGAGTAGCCATACCACAAGCATGTTCCACCACCTCTACAAGAGCAAATCCTTTATGTCAATATATTCTAATCCAAGTCATACTCATGTTAGCCAAAGCAATATCACAATTTGATCAATAAAAACTTATGAAAAAGAGAACAGTATAATCCACTCAACTGGAATACAAGAATAAAGTTTTCAACTTTTACGGCATTATGGTCACAAAATTATCAAGAGTAACATTACTAACTAAAACAAGTCCTTCAATCTAACTTATTTTTAAGAACATAGTTATTGATGTAGCAGTAGCAGTAGCAGTTGTAGAAGTAGTAGTCTATTGTTAGGGAGTGATATGATCCATATGGCCATGATAACAGTATGGTCATAAGGGTAATACCATCCAATCAATGGGAAGGGAGCAATAGTGATAACCCTTGTGACCTTGTTGCTATCATGATATATAAATCATACTACACTTTTTCCTAGTTCCTATTATAATTTCCCTGGTCCCTACTAATAGTAGCAGATGCAGTAACAGTAGCAGTAGCGGCAACAGTAGTAGCAGCAGTAGCTGCAACCGCTTTAATAGTAGTAGTAGTAATAGTATTAGTAGTAGGAGTATAAATAGCAGTGGAAGTTATAGCAGTATGAACAACAACAATAGGGGCAGCAACAGCAGCAATAGTGGTAGCAGCAGCAACAGCTGTTACGGAAGGAGTAGCAGAAGCAATAGAAACAGCAATACCCGGGGTTCTAGTAGACAAGCAATAGAAATGTTTGACAGGTAATTTCAACGAATAAATAAATAAGCCACATGTTTATGTGGTGCATGAATTCAGAATTGAACCTATGGAGTATAAAATATATAGTTAATAGCACCATGAATGAGTTGAGAAATGAAATATAGAAAGATGCCCAAGTTGAGATAATAAAAAAAAAATCACCTCTACTAATTTTTTTTTGTTTTTTTATTTTTTTTATTTTTTTTGCAATAGACACACATAAGTATCTTATTCAGTTTTTTCAAACGCATGCACAAGAATTAACTTTCCCATTTAAGAGTTGAAAGCTCCAGTTATTCCTGCAGCTGACTTTCTCCTTCATTCTCTTTTCTTTACTCACTACCAAGCCTTTCTCCTCATCAGATCTGGTCAATGCTTGGAATTTGATCCTTTAGAACTTACAATTTGTGGTTTAAAACCAGCAAGCAGCTGAAATAGCATTTGTTTCCCTCCCAAATCAGGACAAGATCCTCCCAAATCAGGACAAGATATAACAAATCAAAAAGTGGCATAGTCTTGACCAATTTGCAAAAAGCAGATAATGGGACTAGCCGTCACACAGTGCATGCAATGTACTCAAAATACAGATTTGGAGATAACATGATTACTCAATGTACGCAACATACTCAAATCACGATGGCATGCTTTTGGTATCATCTCACATGAATAAAATTAAAGAAAAATAATCCCGCATTTCTTAAAAGAGTCTGCATACAGCGCTAGCACTTAGGCAGTCCTACAGTTCCTGGCACCTTCCGAGACATCCGATGTCAAAAAGTGACAGTTGGATTATGTCTTTCCTTCAAATCTGTCATGGAAGAACTAAAATGAGGAATGTTGATGTGAAGTTATTCTGTGTCGACACGTAAGATTATTCCATATTTTAGAAGTGTGACACGTACTATTGAGGCCACATTGCCCGAAATGTACAGTCCCAGTATAGGTGGTGTGTCCACAAGTGTCGACAGGTGTCTACATGACACTGGGAAATGTGGGTAGGTCACACCGCATAGAATACTTTGCATTCTTAAAATGTGGGCATGATCCCAGTAAGCACTTAATTCGAAGAAAACTAAGGTTTTCTGAACATGGACTCTTATCCCATGAAAAACTTGAGGCGAATGAGCCATTGCTTGAATAAATGATTACAGACTAAAACAGAAAGACAAACTCACCAAACAATTACCAAATAATACAATGCTGAGAAAGATTGGAAACCAGTGAGGACAAGAAGAGAAGGTAAAAGCTTACAGTGTTCGACATCAATGCCTTGAAAATACAGCTTTAAACCAAATATCACATGTAATATAAATGAAGTCAGATATAAAAAGAACGACATCGGGACAATATAACTTGCAAATTCAGAAGATAAAGTTACCAACCTAGACCACGAAACACATCCCCCTGTGCATCACGCAACGTCTTTCCTTGTTCAGTGGTAATATTCAGGGCAAGTTTATCCTGTCAAGGAGTTAAAATTGTCTCATCTAGAATAGAAAAAACATGTGGAAAGAGAAAATAACAATTTTGAGATATTTAATTCCCATTCTCCATACCATGTCTCTCCGGATGAGCTCCTGGAGCTTGAACATGATACGCTGTCGAGAAGTGACTGGTGTGTTCTTCCATGAAGGAAAGGCATGTTTGGCTGCATTTACTGCAGCCTTAAACTCATCACTAGTCGTCAAGGGAACTTGAGAAACAACCTCTTGTGTTGCCTACAAATAATTTATGAAGTGAAAACAAGTCAAGAAGGAATCCCAATAGTCCTGATATTTGGAAAACGTTGTCAAACAACTCAAATAGGCAATGCTTCCTATTGCTTAATGTCTTCCTGAAAAGTCTAAACCACAATCATGGAACTATGGATTTTTATTTGTCCAAGAAAACATTGCTCCACTAAGAGTTCAAACAAACAAATAATACAGTCTCAACATTAAAATAATGCTTACTGGGTTAATCACATCGATAAACACATCAGAGCGAGAATCCACAAGCTTCCCCCCAATAAGATTGCAGAGTTTTGGCTACAACAACAAATATAAAGTACGTGACAACATCAAATAACAACTATTGCAATGCAAAGACAGCAGCTTCATTGAAATAGATAAGGATATCAACTTCCAAGCCTCAGGATGTAATATAAAAATGAGAAGGTCATATCTGAATGCAGAAGCTGTACAAGCCAACTTCTAGATCAAAATGGCAAACACTGACTTTGGTACACACCAAAAGTATGAGATTATCTATAAAAGATGAGGCATCATTTATAAAAGATGAGGCATCATATCCATTGAAAGCATGGGTCAAGACTAATAAATAAGTAAATCTTCCACAGAAATCAACACTTGCAAAGTCCTAAAATCATTAAATCGGGACAAGATGACAGAATTGGGCATTCAAGTATATTCTCATTTTCTAATTTTCATGTATGTGTTGCTACGCTGACATCATACAATTGATCACACTCCTATCTAAAACGAAAATTTCGACATTAATTATCCTACTCAGATATACATTTTTTTCCCTTTCAAAGCGATATTACTCAAGAGGATTGGTATATAATGACACAAATTCCAAACAAACACAAAAAAAGATCTGACACAATTTCAAATAATGTAATAGGCTTTGCCCTTCAAAGTATGCATCCAAATGTAATCCCTTTTGGACAATAGATCAAACTTCCGAAGTTGGTTCTCCTATTTTGAGTTGTTTCTCTTTGAAATTTGATAGAGGCCCAATTTTTTTTTTAAGAAAGTTCACTCTGATGGGCCAATATTGATGATGGCCCAATATCATATAAATTATGATCACTCTGATGGGCCAATATTGATGATGGCCCAATATCACATAAATTATGATCATTTAACATCTTTAAGCAGCATAAATGAATGCAACCAGAGCAATAACACCGCTTTGTTGATACATACCATCCTTGTCATACTTCTTAAGTTTCTTTGATTATTAGTAATACCAATTAGAGTTTATATTTGAGGCAGTTTGTTGATTTAATTCAGAAGTTTCCCAAATGACCACCTCATACATATGAGAATTATTGCTCCTGCTCTGAATCAAATGCATTAAATTTTTTTATCAAAATTTATCACCCTGAATTCCTCTTAAATTTATGGAATATCAAATTGAAAAGCTTAAATTCGATTTTTTTTTTGTAATGAATGTTGAAAATTTTCCACTCAGTATAGTAGTCTATTAAATAATATAAATCGTAAGAGGTTATATTTATATTTAATTTTATAAAGCATGACTTCTTTCTTTAGTGACCAGCTACTTTCCAAAAAGAAAAACATCATAAATGGAAATGAAATTTTTTTTTTTTTTCCATTTTGATACAAATGGCAATGCTACACAACACGCATTATACAAAAATCTGCAATAGAAAAATCCAAACAAACAGAATTCACACAATATTAATCAAGTGAACTACTGCTTTTGAATACTTCGACAAATTAGAGGAGAATAAATTGATCAAATGAATTGCATCTCTACACCTATGCATTATAAAGGACAAAAAATTTGATCCCGATTAAAAGTTTGACATTTGAATACTCCTACAGATTTAAGTATTAAAAAGATTTTCTTATCATTAAGTATCAAAGATTGATCAAATGAAAAATCATTACAATAATTCTACAAAGTTAGAATTAAAGGATGACAATCAAAACAAAAGATCCTTACAGGTGAGGCTCTGTTATCAAGGGAAACATTAGTAGCAGTTGAAAAGAAGGCAATCCTGTGAATATCGCTCTGCAATTTTTGCAACAACAATCTTCTTGCTGCACACAAGATTACAAAATCTAAATGATAGAAAGAGAGCCAGAGAGAAAGAGAGAGGAGGAGGAGAAGGAGGAGGAGGAGGAGGAGGAGAGAGAGAGAGAGAGAGGAGAGAGAGTGAGAGTACCATGCAACATGTTGCTCTGCAAATGTTTGGCAAAGGAGTGTCCGCAAGTGTTTGACGCCGAATGCTACCTATAAAGTGGTGTTTGATACCAAGACTGTACAAGCCAACGTGGCAAGCACATCCGAGATGGAGATTAAAATTTCAGTAACTTTCGGGAAATTTTCGTATTCGTCCGAAACTTTAAGGAGGTCAGGTCATTCCGTCATTGTCATACTATGATCCATATGGTCCTGTGGATGACTATCTATCAACGGATCGACGACCCACCAAATTAGGGTCCTAACAACGATATATAATAAGGTTGCGGTTTGCATGGAGCCGAGGCTCTAGACAATCAACGTAAAGTGCACCTTCAAACTGTCGAAAAATATGGTTTTAATACTGTAAATATTTGTGATAGCCTTAAAATATATTTTCGCCTTTGATTATAAAAGTTAAAGCTTTAAAAATAGGAAAAATTATTAAAAACCCCCAAAAATATACTTTCTAGACACTCTACCCCCACCCTAAACTTTTTTCACTTATTTCTCTCAAAAACCATCTTTTCTAACTAATACCCCCAACTTAAAAAAAAAACAAAATTATCCTTCTTTTTTTAACTTTACCTTTTCCTTTTCCACTTGCCCATTAAAATCACTCCAGGTAAGTCCGACATTTACATTGCACGGTCTGGCGATGTTTCTTGTTACAATGCTCTATCCGACATTTCAAGTGTTTGCTCTGGTAGAGGTATTTCTGGATGCGTTAGTCCGACAGTTTATGTGCCCGGTCCGGAGAGTTGTTTACTGTAATGTGGGTGTTCCAGCGATTGGAATTAGCGCTCTGGTAAGTTACTTACTGGATTGGGGTAAATTGGCATATGTAATGTGTGGTCCGACTTGTGGTTCTGGAATGATGTTAAGTCCGGCGTTTCACAATTGCGCTCCAGCATTAGGGTCGATCTATTCGGCACTGGGAGGATGCAGCCTAGCAATATCTTACTCGCTGTCCAGCATTATGGAGCTTCGCTCCGATGATTTTGTTACTGTAGATGTAAGTTCAGCGTTTCATAGTCTCGGTCCGACGTTTTATATACAAAAGTATGGTGGTCCGGCGTTAGTAATCTACAGTTTGGCATATCATTGTCTAAATAAGCAGTCCAGTATTGTAGAAATGCAATCCGACACATGTCATAAGTCCGGAAAACAATAACCGCGGTCCGGCAAAAGTATTATTGGGGTCCGTCCAAATGATTTGTTCGTACGGTGAAGGTACGAGAAGGGGTATTTTTGTCAAAAAAATGTAAACTTTTTAGTTGGGGGGTATTAGTTAGAAAATATGGTTTTTGAGAAAAATAAGTGAGGAAAGTTTAAGGTGGCTTAGAGTATCTAAAAAGTATATTTTTGGGGGTTTTTAGCAATTTTCCCTTAAAAATAGTGTAGATTGCGCAGATCTAAAAAAATTTGAAAATCTTGAAAATTGACGGTCCGAAAATGCCAAAACTTGAAATCCGTTTTTTTCTCATGCTCGTGCATCTTGATGTTGAGATATCAATTTGAGGATATTTAAGCATGAAAACAACCTTTTCTAGTAAATTTTTTTTAAGTGGGCTCTAATTTGATTGTTTAGTGCCACAACTCTATATAAACTTTTTCCATATAATAATTCCATAGAGTACTAAAAATATGTAGCCCATTGGGTCATAACCGTCCATCATTAAATGGACGGTTGATGGGACAAATGCTTATTGGCTCGACATGGCGGGATTTGTGGTTGGCTATGCACTCTCTCCAAGGTGTACTTCAAAAAACCCACTAGTGAAGGTTATTTTTATGCTGGAAAACCTGCAAATCAATCATCTCGACCTCGAGATTCATAAACATGAAAAAAAAAAACGGATTTTTAGTCCTAAGAATAATTCAACTTCTTACTATCTTGACTGTCTATTTTCATGATTTTCAAGTGTTTATAGATCAACTTGATCATCACTATTTCTGGAACTTTGAAATTCATAATTGGACACAACAATAAATTTTCATATCATTACAAGGTTTTGTGGTACCGAAACTACATTTTTAGCATAGTTTTGAGGTGCACCTTGCTTCAATAGTATAAGGTTGATACCTTATACAAACCTCACCTTATACTAATAGCACTGTATGTTTTAACTCGTAAAGATAAAAATGAAGTTGTTAAAACCTTTGTCTTTTTCTACTCCCATGGGAGTATACTATCCATTTACTCCCTCGGGCAAAACTTACTTTAAGGATATCCTTTTTGGGAAAAGTTTATATACTTATCCTACAATATAGAAGATCTATGCTTCCCCTATCATCCAACTGTCCAATTTTAATCAAGATAGCCACTCACCATTTGATCTTAGATCCAACGTTTCAAAGTATTTTATTTTTAGTTTTATTTTTTATACAAATTGTATGAATATGTAATTTGGTACATGTGATATTCTCATTGGGGTGCACCTATAAAAAATATTAAAAATAATTTTTTGATAAAATATAATGACCAAAATACTCCTTAAATCTTTTAGGGGTGTTTTGGTCATTTTATTTTATTGGAAATATTTGTTTTATATTTTTCACTAGTGCGAGTTTAATAGAGGATTGGACGTCCAAAATTTGGTGTCAAAATAGTTTATAGAAAAAAACTAACCTTCTATTCAGAATGGACACCTCAATAAGGGGAAAGTATATAAGTTTTATGTGGTAGGGGAAGCATAAAAAGCTTGCCCATATTTTTCATTTCTAAATTTGGGGATATGATCATTAGAATTTGATAAATGACCTCAAAGAAAGACATTTTTAACTCTCACTCTCTATGTGCTTAAAAAAAAAATCATCCCAAGGGAGTAAATGTATAGTATGCTCCTAATGGAGCAATGTATAGTATGCTCCTAAGGGAGCATAGTACATGCACTCTTTGTTAAAAACCATCATTGACCTACTGCACCGCATCACTTGCACTTCGAAGGCCTGGTGATGGACTATTCGATCTCGAATATTTTTCGTTCCTTTTTCGGCCTATAGAGAGGCATGTCGTCCTTGGTGGCAAACTGTCCAGTTGAACATACCAGTCAACTCAATATCATTCGGAACAAGTCAAAAGGGAGTTTGAAAGATCATTTTCAAGTATTTCACTGTGAAATATTGAAGGCAGTAGGCATTGGGATCCAAGTGTAATGGTTAATAGCCGCAATGGCATGACTACACGGTATGCCACAGAGTTGCCATTTTCTACAACTACATGTCCAATAAGTTAAATCGACAGCATACTTCTTTCCAAGCTAATGGATCTCAAACTGCGTATCCATGACAGATATAATTGTGTGTAAAAATATTGCCTTCATCTTTCGCAAGTCGAGTAATTCTTGGGCTTTCGATACAAGCATGCCGCTTCAACTATTACCTAACTGCCTCTTCTCTTCAAATCTAGTCATCAATTGTAGGCTTAATTATTCACATGTTGCAATGATTGGTTTCTCTTGAGCAAATAAAATCAAAGCATTGACTTACTTGACTATGTTAGAGGTAAAATGATTACATCTCACCCCTGGAAAATATGCATCTGCCCAAGATTTGGGAAGGATATTCTCAATCCACGTATATGCTTCTAAGGCGACACACTGTATATCAAACATTATTTCGCCAAACCCAACAATGGTCGCTTTACGGGCAGCCTTCCAAAACAGCATCAGCAATACTTCGGTATTTATTGACTTCTTCATAAAGCCCTTGAAGTTCTCTCACATATGCATGCTGAATGCTGGAAAACATATGGGAAAACATTTTTCTATTGTTTCTGGAAAACTTTTTTGTCAATATGATATAATTATTAAGGCGGACAAATTATGAAACTCAATCAATACCTCACTCTGTATACTTAAGAACTAATATTAACTCTAGTAGTTATCCTTCTCGACCACTGCAAATGCCATTTGGAAGAACCAATTATTTGCATTTACAGCAATGACACACAATAATATGCCTTGATATTTTCCTTTTAAGAATGTCCCATCAACACTCATTAGTGGCTTGCATCCATTAACAAAACCCATAATGCATGGACGAAAAGCAATAAACAGTTGTTTGAACCTGCCTTCATCTGTGTGGATGCGAACTTCGGTTCTAGGGTTTGTTCTTCGGAGCTTCTCCATATATAATGGGAGATCATTGTATTGTTGTTCATGTGTTCCATCTATTATATATCTAGTAACTTTTTTTTCTCGCCAAGCTTGCATGTAGGAAAGCTTGATACCATGATCACGTTGAACATCATTTATGATGTCTTTGGCTTTAATTTTTTGTTGGTCAATAATACAGGCTATAATTTTTTTTGCCACCTAATCACTACGAGCTAGTAGTTGATGGACCTTTCTCATTGAACCACTCCATGTGTGCTCCTAAACCATGGATTTCACTTTGAAGTATGTCGTACTGGCAACTTGTAAGTATCACACTTGTTATCTGCATTCCTCGGACTTACAACTTGCCCACACCCGCCCCCCTTCTATTTTGTTAAACTTCATAACAAAATTATTGTGGACAACAAAATCAACCAGATGATGCCGGCATTCATTGACATTTCAAAAAATTGTCTAATTTTCAATTGAACTTCGTTACCAACTCCTCTACATGGGCTCTCAAATGGTTCAATATCCTTTATATCACACTCTGGTACAAGCTCTGGCTCGGGCACCACAAAAGATAGAGTATAAGATGAAGCAACAATTTGTGCACATAAAAGATTTAAATAAAGCTTTAGAGATGAAAATATAAATTGTAGATGTATTTAATCATTATTATGAAGGGAAAAAAATTTGACATTCTAGTAATAACGGAAACTATTTGGTATTTTGGTAATAATGAAAACTATAATGGATATTTACATAATTTTCCCTTTATTTTTTTGGATTGTTATATTCGTGGTGCTTTTCCTATGGAGTTCGAAGAAGTTGGGTTCTCTATGATCCAATAGACCACATTTTCCACAGTCCGTTGACAACTTTATAGTTTTACTGATATTTTTTCTTTAAAAATCGAGAGAAATTAGGACCTGTTTGTATGTAATCATTATCGCTAATAATTTATTGTCTTCAATAAAATTTAATCATAATAATTACCTGTTGGCAGTGTCTGTCATATATCTAAGATAAACATACATGCGGTTTTCAATACGAGTTTATCTTGTTTAGAAATTGCTTTATTTTATTCAAATATTTTATAGATTGTTTTTAGCCAAAAATAACTAAGAAAACTAGAAATACACACAATACAAGATACACACCAAACAACTAATAAAATGATATTGTCCAAAGTATATTAACTTTCCTAAACAAGATGGTCTATTCTAGACAAAATTAATTGTCATCGAACATATACTTTAAAAGTACGATATATATTGCTCAAATAGGATGGTCAACTTGACATAATCAGAAGTTGTTGGAGATTTCTAAGTTACAGCGCAACCTTTCGAATTTGTAACCAGTTCCGATTTTCGGATCCTATCTAGATCTAGGTATGGATTCCATATTTGGATCCGATAGGTCAGATCCAAATTCGAATAGTAATTCAGATCGGATTCGAGTATAGGTGGATCGGATTAAGATCTGATTTGGATCCAGATCGAATCCAAATCAGACCCTCTTATTCAAATATTATATACTAGTTTATATAATGGGTGCGGCTTGTATAGAGCTTAGGCTCTAAACAATCAAATTAGAGTCTACCTTCAAATAGTGTCGAGAAATGTGGTTTCAATACTGGAATTGTGATAGCCTTCAAATATATTTTCATCTTTATTTATAAAGTTTAAAGCTTCAAAAATAGTGTAGATCTATGAAAACTTGAAAATCTTGAAAATTGACAGTCCAAAATTGCATTACAAAATACACTACTTTCAAAACTTGAAATCTTTTTTTTTTTTTCTGATGTCCATGCATCTTGATGTCAAGATGATCAATTTGAATATATTTGGGCACCAAAACAACCTCTTTTAGCGAAAATTTTGATGTTTTGATTGTTTAGAGCCTCGGCTCTATATAAACTTTTCCCTTATATAATAATACTTTGCTTATCCAAGATCTTTGTATGTGGAGCTGTAAAGCAAAATAAAGGTGCCCAAGTCCTGTTGAGAATTTGCACAAAATAAGTGGAGATCTGTAGTAGACAGGAGCAACTAATAAGCCCCAGTTTCAATGGTGCTCTATTCATTCTAAACCTGATGTGAGAGTATGAGATTTTGCAGCAAATGTCAACTGCATGATTCTTTCATACTTCCGTTGTTAATTCACAAATAATTCACGCAAGCAATACAAAGAAAAGGATACCATGCTGTACTTGTTGCAATGAGACTTTAACCTCCATTAGGATACCGAAAACCGAGAACTAAACCACTTCAATTTAATGTGGGTCACATATGGCAAAAAAAATAAGAAGACAGAACATCAAAACAGAGGACCATTGATTTAAGAAGAAGAATTTGTTTCTCCATTCACAAAGTTCACCTTAGTAACTAGCGATTACAAGAAGCTTTGTTATATACAATTGAGCATGTTAATGCGTTGGATGGTGCTTTCTTGCGATGAAGGCAATTTCAAAGGTGTTTTGCTTTTTACACCACCACCCACAGACTGGATTCTAATATACAAAAGCATGAGCTAGATGATGCCCCTTAATAGCTGAGGAACCAGGAAAGCAAGCAAATCTATTACACAACACTCATTTTCTTCATGGAGCAAAACTGAGTAGGCTTTTACATTGTAGCTCTTCTTGATTTGCTCTTTCTCAGCAGTTAATTCCAGCTCAAAATTGGGTTTGAAGGATAAAATTTATATTTATTACAAAACCCACTATGATGCTTCCCCTGCTTCTCCTACACTTGAATTCTTTTCCACTTCTATACCATGGGCTTCGCGAATTAATTGCCTGCAGTGAACTATTTGCTCATAATCTTTGGATCTTTCATAAGCAATTGCTTGTGGGGTTTCAAAGGTTATTGGTTGGACTCTACGGCTTTGCATATATTGTCGCCTCCTCTCCCTTTCACGTTTTCTTTGTTCTTCTGTCATCCTTGCTCGCCGTCTACGTTGATAGAGTCGATTGCGTTCCCGTATTCGCTCCTTTAATAGCATATTGTCATCTAACAGCAAGAGAAAATGGAGTGAGTTTCGCAGTTTGTTGACATTTTCCTCTCAAAATATACCATGCATTGGAATTTACATAATAAAAACTGGTATATACAGTAAAAGATTCATGGAAAAGTTCTTCGAACTTTACTGTCCATGATAAAAATGAAACCTATAAAAAGTTTTGATACACAATTAATTGTTATCAGGATACACTGTTGAACGCTACACCGAGATAATCCCAATAGAAGGAAAATATTTACCTTTAGCATTAACCTGCCAAAATACCAGTATCATACATCCACATGGATGCCACAAAATACTCATAGTGATGTTCCTTTGAAATAAAAATTATTCTATCTACTTCAGCTGCAGCTTTGACTGACCACAACGGTCCAAAGGATACAGATGAGACACCAAACATCAAGTATGTAGATGCTAACAAGCCTTATGGCAGCTCTTTCTTATAATAGAAATCATCATTCTAAAAAGTACACTATTGAGGAATAGAATTTGGATAGAATTTCTCAATTTAGTTTATGATTTTGTCAACAAACGCTTGCACCTGTCACTAAATCAGTGACCATCTACAAATATTAGAATGTGAATGCTGAGAATCATCATTGGACCTTTTTTTTTTTCTTTTTGCTTCTATGTTACCACACAATTATCATCATAGGTGTTCATAATCAAAGAATTGGAGTTAATGAAAACAGTATGATCTTTCAATTCATAAACAGTGTGAAGACTGTTCTACTTGATCTCAAACACTTCCATATGTTTCCTCAACACCAATGTGAGTCATACATCGGATTCTATCCAGTTGATGAGGAAGATGGTCACCACCACCTTTAGAATCTTTCATGAGAATTACTCCAGTCAATGTGGATCACATGAAGTCAATAACAATTTTGCCAACTAAAATTATTGACAAACAATGACAAACCTACTGCAACTTTGTCAGCCCGAATGATACCAACAGTATAACATAATTGTCTATAATACATAGATATAGCTTGCAGTTTGTACAAAAAGAGAAACTTGAGTTTTACTATTGGGATTTCTACAAAGTGGGATATTGGTGGTCATAAATATTTGTATCACAGTTCCAGGTACTAAAAAGATCTGAAAAAATTTGATTATCTTGGTTTTCTTAACATGAGTCCTAGCAAAACATATCGACAATAAAAATTTATGTGCCAGTTTGATAAACTAAAAGAGAAGAAAGAAAAATCACAACTATTTTGACTTAAATGACCCATACAGGAAATGAAGTTGTAACATGGTCATGCCAATAAAAATGTACAAGGGGTTTCAACCAAATAGCTCACACCCCTATAAAATTAGAGCAACCCAGTCTATATACACATCGAAAAAGATTTGGTGGTCACATGGGACCAATGCAGGGCACATGATAATCTATACAATAACCTGGGAACAAGAAAAGGGAAAAAAGATGCCTCCAAATTGAGAGAAAAAAAAAATGTAGAGATTTAGACCATATTAAATGACTAGAAAAATAAAAAGGAGGTTACCTTATTTTGTTTTGATTCTTCTTTATGTTCCTACTTTATGTTCTGAATTGAATTTCTCTTAGTCTTAATGTGCTGTGGATTAATATTCATGTAGATAGAAAATTTTGGATATTGGACTAATCCTTTTTCTGTATTCAAAAAAACAAAGTTCATGATTTTTTATTTTTGATCAAAGGGCCTTGGAAAAGGATTAAGAGGTAAATAAAAGGCGGAAAATTTATTTTCAAAAATTATTAAATGACAAACACAATTACAACATAGCAATAAAAGGAACTGTTGGCATAAATGAGGGCAAAGGTCATAGATACGTTCATAAGATTAGGATATCAGAAGTAAAAGAAGCTTTGAACAGGATGAAGATAGGAAAGGTTTTAGGACTATATAGTATTTTGATAGAGGTTTGGAAGTGCATGCGGGAGATTGGCGTTGACTGGCTGACCGAGTTGTTTAACAAGATGTTGAAAATAAAGAAAATGCCCGATGAATGACGGAAAAGTATTGTGGTACCTATTTACAAGAACAAATGAGACATATAGAATTGTGCTAACGATCGAGGGATCAAACTTATGAGCCACACTATGAAGTTGTAGGAGAGAGTGATTGAGCAATGACTAAGGCATGAAATGAGTGTAACTAAAAACCAATTCAGTTTTATTCTAGGGAGATCAACAACCGAGGTTATTTTCCTACTTAGGCAACTGATTGAGAAGTTTAGGGCAAAAAAAAAAAGATCTCCACATGGTCTTTATTGATCTAAAGAGCACTTATGATAGAGTACCTACAGATTTGATTTGGTGGGTGTTGGAAAAGAAAGGAGTCTCCAGACACTATATCGACTTGGTGAGAGATGTGTATGAGGGAGCGCTAACTAGTAGAGAAACGAACGACTTGTCAATGATAATAGGTCTACGTCAGGGGCCAGCATTGAGCTTATACCTCTTTGTCTTAGTTATGGATGACTTAACTAGGCACCTACAAGATGAGGTACCATGGTGCATGTTGTATAAGGATGACATAGTTTTGATCGATGAGATCCGAAATGGCATCAACACAAAGTTAGAACTTTTGAAGGATGCTCTAAAATCTACAAGGATTAAAATTAGCTGGACAAAGACATAGTATATGGAATGCAAGTTTAGTAATAATAGGAGTAGAGAAAATGAAGTATTTAAGATTTACGGCCAAGAAATACCAAAAAGAATGCATTTTTCATATCTTGGGTCGATAATCCAAGAAAATGAAGAGATTGAGGAAGATGACACACATAGAATTACAACTAAAGGGCAAAGTGGAGACATACGACTGGAGTTTATGTGATCGTCGCATACCAATAAAGTTGAAGGACAAGTTCTTTATTTGGGTGGCCACACATTTAAGGGCCAATGAAGTTGAAGGACAAGTTCTTTATCTGGGTGTCCACACATGAAAGGGCCTTAACTGTGGACCACCTCCAAAGAAGGGGCATTCAACTCCCCAACAGGTGCATCACGTGTCAGAATGAAGCCAAAACCAATGCTCATCTATTTATACATTGTGAGATTGCATCCTTTCTCTGGAACTCAATTCTCCAACTATTCGGCTGGTTCTGGGCCACCCTCAATCTATACCACAACTCTTCTCTTCCTACCTCTCACCCCTGTGGCCTAGATCCGGCATCCTTCTTTGGAAAGCTTCTGTTGTAGCCATACTCTGGACTTTGTGGTTGGAAAGGAACCAAAGAATCTTTAGGGGTGAGTACTCTAATCCTGTAACGTTGCTGGAAAAGGTGAGATCCTTGGTCATCTTTTGGGCAACCAACTCTAAATCCTTTCAGCATATCTCTGTGGTGGACTTCCACCAAAATTGGAAAGCTTTGGTTCACTTAAGGCCTTCTCAAGTTCCAAGAGCAGCCTCTTGGTTCCCTCCCTCTCCGAGGCGCATTAAGCTTAACTTTGACGGATGTTCCTTAGGCAATCCTGGACCCTCGGGTGTAGGTGGTATCAACTGTGATCACGCTGGTCACACCCTCCTCTCTTTCGTGCATTCCACTGGTAGGTCAGACTCCACTGAGGCCGAGGTGATGGCCCTCCTTCATGGCCTTCGACACTTCAATAGGGAATGGGGAAACTCTTTGGTGATCGAAGGAGATTTTGCCAACGTTATCGCATGGGCGTCTAGTGCCGCCCAGTGCCCTTGGAGGCTCGATCCTGTTTTTGACGAGATTCACCACAAATGTTCTCTCCTAAAGATCGATTGGAGGCATACTTGGAGAGAGGCTAACTCCATCGCCGACGCTCTAGCCAAAAATGGAGCCCTGGGCTCAAATATTGTGGACTTTCCCTCCTAGATCCCCTAGATTCATTTTGCACTTTTTATAGCTTTGTTCTTCTATAGCCTTGTCATGGGTATTGGGTTTTAATTATGTAGCCCTGTAAAGGGTTTTACTCTCCTCTACCCACCTTGTGGGTGGGCAAACTGTGTACTTTCCTCTTTACCTCAATACAACAAGTAAACATTCTCAAAACAAAGTTCTATAAAATAACTGTGAAACCAGCTTTACTTTATGGAGTAGAATGTTGGGCGGTTAGAAAACAACATACCTATAGAATGAGTGTAGTTGAAAATGAGGATGTTGAGATGGATGAGTGGTAAGACAAGAAGGGATAGAATTCAAAATGAATACATTTGGGAAAATTTAAGTGTGGCACCAATAAACGATAAGATGAGAGAAAGTAGACTTAGGTGGCCTAGTCATATATGGCATAGACCTAGTACAACACCTGTTAGGAAGTACAAGTTAGTTCAAGTGGAAGGTTAAAAAAGAACAAGGGGTAGGCCCAAAAGGACATGGTTGGAAGTAGTGAGAAAAGATATGCAGACTTATGACCTCATTGAAGGTATGACCCTTAATAGAGCAGAATAGCGGACCAGAAGTTGTGTAGCCGACCCCAATTAGTTGAAAAAAAACTCTGATGATGATGATGATGCGCCCAACTTGTATCTTGGAGAATGATTTCACAAAACCATCTCATGAAAAGTTCCCAAATTGAAACCATGGGTAAGATAGATTGATAAATTAAGAAGAGAAATTGACTTCACTGCCTTGGGATCAGGCCTTCTTGATAAACAAGTTACAATAATCATTGTAACTGCATGATTTAGATGCTCTTAAAGTGCATATGTAATTGTTATAAATCCCTATTGTGCAGAAATATTTGAAGTTCCTAGGTATATAACACACATAAGATTACATAGTGAATACAACAAACAAAATACCTGTCCATGTTAACTCCACTTCCAAACTGGTTAGCCTTAACAGTTTACCCTCAATACAATCTCTTACAACACCAATATAAATAAAAGTTGAAAAAGCACATCAAAATCTCCAAGACCAAGCAAGAAACTGAATATAGGAAAATACCAACCATGTGTAAGAGTTTCCTACTTTCAAATGAATGCAAGTACAAACACAGACAAATTTGGGGCTTTAAAAGTGCAGAAATAAAATTTTTAGAAAACATATTGAAGATCATGACCAACTCTCCTGAGTCAACTGACCTAGAACAGTATTTCATCAACTTAAGGAAACTTGGTTCCAGCATTTTATTTTTTGCCATGCAAAATGGTCAAGTCATTGAAAACCTCAACCAAGTATTGGCATTGCTTTTTTCAATCAACACCATCCAGGATGGATTTGGCTCAAGTCAATTCAAACCGACTTAAAACCATGACTTTTATTTATCTCTCTCAAAAAAACCATGACTTTTATTTATCCATATGTTAGCTATGGTAGTTCAGATTTTAAAATCTATATCTAAAATAGGCTAATCAAATATCACTGCATCTTCTCTCAAAACTTCTCCTTATGCTAAAACAAATATAGGAAAGAAAGATAGCATTCCCTCTTATAAGAAGGAACAAGAGGTTAGACAACATCCATCTGTCCTCAACAAAGCTATTCATAACAATAAAAAACAACCATTTGATGTCTAGGACAGACCTACGGGCAATTGAAGCTTCTTCAAGTCCTCTGATGAACAAAATTTTTCGTCTTCAATTAAGTCTTCCAAAGTTTCATCAATTTGTGGTTGAAAAGTACTCGGAAAAGTAACTATTGTGCTCCCTCTTTTTAGTGGTGTTTTTTTCTGAAGTGGAAAAGATGACGAGCATATATCCCATGAAGGTCTCTTAGCCTTCACCTGCACAAATAAATCCTATCACATATCAGCATAAATTTTTTAAAAAGTAGTTCACTAGAAATCTTGAACATCAGATACTACTCCATCTACAAACAAAATAAGCAAACAATCAGAATATTTGATCTAAAGAAACAACTTATATAAGTGCTAAAAAGAATGGCACCATTGCAAAAGAATTATGTATATAACCCAATAAACCCACATCAAATACTTATGGCAATGACAGATAAAACAATATTACAAGATATTTACAGCTATAAGCTCAAAGTCTTGAGGAATTGAATCAATTTCAGCAGAGTGGTCTATGCATTCAGCTCCCTCCAGTCCTGAAAAACCTGCAAAGAGGAGGTTGTGCTCCAAAGAAGCTCTGGACTGCTGTACAATCTGTTGAACCTAGAGTAAGAACGTGCTATAACATAAAAGCACTTGGCTCCAAAGAGAAACCAGAATAGAAAAAGCGAAAAAACATCATACAATTTCTTTGTTTCCTTCAAAGAAAGATGGTTCTTGTAAGTACACAGTGCCACCAGGTTTCAGCACTTTTGCCAGTTCTAACAGCCACAATTGTGTATGGAACCCAGGCTTCTCAGTTATGGAAACAACAGCAGATAGAGTGGAGTTAAAGTATAGATGCCCTTCTGCAATAGGAGAAAGCATAAAACTTCACACATAAACATTTGCTCCATCAATTGATTAGATTATTAACTGAAAGGATAACTTTACCCCACTTATATCACTAGATAGAAGAAACAAAAAAGGAACACTCACTAACTTAGATTTACCATAGAAACTACACTAATAAAACAATTACTCAGTTTAAAGATTTTAGAACGCAAAATGATCCATCTTGGCTTTTTCAGACAATAAATACAAATATAAAAGAACAGGAATGTCGTGCAAAGTAGAAACAAGAGAGAGAGCGAGAGAGAGAGACAGAGAGTTCCCATTTAGGGTATAAGATATTTATCTCAAGCACATTACCAACAAATGCAGGGCAAACACCAGCCACAATCTTAGAATTAGAAAAGAACCAATCACTTGCATTTTCATGAATTTACGTAACACACTTAGATCAGTACCTACGCACACACAAAAGTAAGCTACAAAGCCCAAGTACATATCAGATAAATTTTTTTTTGGGTAAGGTCACTAGAGCTGGGGCCTTTGGTTTCAAAGTGAGACTCTAGAAGCACACTGTTTTTCAAGTGAAAATATTGTTCTCCAATCTGATTGTCATATAAAAATAACCGAGTCCCTTGCTCGCTACTGAGCCCCTGTCAATCAGTAGGGATATTGTTTAAGAACTTCCTCTCTATCCAAATGTCCCAAATATGGTTAGGGAGTTCTTAGTGCAGGGTTTTAGACCCCCTAGAGAGTTCTTAACGCAGTTTTAGGGCTCCAAACCCCTGAAAATAACAAAAATCACATAATATCAATCTAATAAAAATCAATCCCATGACATATCCCTAAGATTTGGTTTTCCAATCTAAATATTCACAAAATATCATCTTAGTTCAAAAGATTCACAAAATATAAGCCCAAACCAGTAAATATTCACAAAATATTCCAACTACAAACATGGAAAAATATCACACAAGAAAAAACAAAAATTAAAGAATATCAAATCATAACACATTATACGAAGTACAAAACCCTAATTCAAATATCGTAATGCGCTAAGCTTTTCAAAATGAATTTGACATAGGCTCAAACATGTAAAAATCACAAAAAATATATATAAATAAAAGGATATCAAATCATAACACATTATACAAAAAAATTACCAAACCCTAATCCAAATATTGTAATGCACTAATCTTTTCAAAATGAAATTGATATAGTCCCAAACAAGCGATCTTTAGTAGCTATGCCACAACTCCAAGCTCCAAAAAGTATCGGGAATCGTTTGATTTCGCAAGAAATAAAAAATGTTGAAACATTTTTTGATCTTGATAGAAATCTAAAATCTTAGATCTTTGAGAGTTTTTCACTCTCTAAACACACATACAGAATTTTGGGAGGCTAGAAAGGCTGCCAAAACCCTTTTCCCCCTTTCAGGGGAAAATGTAAAAAATGCCCTTGGCCAAGGGCCCATTTCCGCCCTGCCCTCAGTTAGGGTGCATCGAGGCACCACCTAGTCCCTCGCCCGTTGAATGTTTAGACGCAAGGCATTTTAGCCTCTAGGCGGCCAAGCAGCCTAATTTTTTAATATTGCTAAGGGATTGTCGTTCCACAGACTCCTATCAAGTAAAGTCTGTTTCAAGGAATGTTGAAGGTATGCACAAAAGCTTTAATTGTGGATGAGCCTGATGTCTCATACACGCATGAACAAAATTAGGGAGGGAGAATTTTATTCTTAAAAAATCTTCAGCCTCAATGGGATAGTTACACACTATTTCTTTCTCTATAACTTTCTCTTTCTACAAATTTTCTATCTCTAGACAAGGCTCAGTAACCTCTCTCTAAACCTTCATGCCGACCCTCTTCTTTCTCTTTCTCTTTCCATACCTCTCACTAACTCACCTACAAACTCATTCAAGCTTTTCATAATTCTAGTAGGAATTATAGGTAAACCCTCATGCATATCCCAATAGCAAGAGAACTCTATTTACATGAACTCTCATCCTCATCTCTTGTCCTAGTAGAACTCATAACAACAATAGAGGCCTAATTTTGCAATGCTTTTTGTTTTAACTAGGCACTCAATGGAAGATAAATTCATCTATATTTGTGTCTCTCAGGCTTCTTGTGAAGTAGGAAGTCCAATTCATTATAACTCAACATTTTTCCATGCAGTCCCTAACCAGCGTTATCACAAATTAATCAAGAAGATACTTTGCAAAGGTCAATTTATGAACTAGTGACTATCCTTAGATCTTGTGTTGAGAGAGGAATTATCATATGGGCTGAAAATATGTGCTCAATTGCAGACTTTTTTCATTGCTTTGAACAAGGCTGCCTGAGAAATTAATGACTATCCTTAAGTCTCGCATAGAAAGGGGAATCATCACATTGGCTGAAAGGATCTGCTCAATTGTATACTTTTTTCCTTCTTTGAACAAGGCTTCCTAAGAAATATTCATAATCCTTCCAAGAATGGGCTACAACTACTTCACAATTTGTAAATGTTGTTATGTAGATTAACAGGTCTAAAATCATTCATTGAAATTTTGTGTTTGAGTTTTGTAATCAACAACAAAAATGTACCATTTTCTCTTAATAAAGAGGCACTTGATTGCATAAAATCTCTCACGAAAGGCCACAGTCTTCGGAAGAAATTAGCCAAAAAGTCCAAACAGGCCTTATAATTTTCTGGAACCCACACTTTTGTGGGTCTGCCTAGCTTCCTCAATATTAATCCTTACGATGAAGTTAACATTTTGTTCATTAGATGTTTATCCAGGCAAGGCCTATGGATTAGATATTGGAAGTCCCAATCATACCTGCGAGATCTTTGAAGAAATAAGTAACTTCATCAATGATCTCTTTCTGATCATAATTTTGGAGAATGAATGTGTAGAACTCTGGCTTCCTCAACCCATTAGGATCTTGCTTTCCGCATGCAAAAGGAATTGTCCTGATCCATAACTATTCTGGGATCCCCATGATATAAATTCTTTGCACTAAGAAGATACTCATCTCCCATAGAATATTTCAATTCTATTAGGATTAATGCAAATTTTCTTCAAACTCTTCCAATTTGGACAGCATATCACCTGAAGTATGTTTTGTTCCATTCAATAGTGGATCATTTCCAGGGTAGCAAGATTTTGGAGAAACAAGACATATGATTAACCATCCAAAAATCGATGTCAAAAAAAAAGAGTGACTATCCCAAAAATGTGTTACATGTTCACTTTCTTAATATTAGGTCACCTAACATAAAGAAACATATACGACAGCCATGTCTGTCTACTTTCCAAGAAGCAAAAACAATCCCTTTACAACTTGAATGGCTTCAGAAAAAGTTTGAATGGTTTCGACACCAAATTAAGCCCTCCATTATTTCTCCAGCAAGATGGAGTTGTGAACCACAAGTGGAAGTGAGGACTGTTCAGAATTTCCTCTTTGATCACATCCAAGTAAACCTATAATACAATTTAACACTAACAAAAGACAACACTTCCAAAACATATCACATAATCAAACAACACAAAACCAAAACTGGGTACTAAAAAAAAACAAAAGAAAAGAAAATGAAAAAGAAAAAAAAGTTGACTGTAACAAGAAGAAAACAATTTAAACGAACACACCAAATCAGTCAAAATTTAGAAGACACCCATTTCATTTTATCAGCATGACAGTTATTCTGCTCAAACAGTAGAACCCCAAAAGACCATTCCCAAATTTTAAGCAGAATAAAGGAATAACAGAGAACAATCAACAGAATCATCACTAAACAACGAGCCATCTCCAATGCAAACATAAAAATTTAAGCACCAATCCCTCACAAAAACCAGAAAGCAGCTGACCTAGGAGAGAAGCTTGGGTAATGATTCTGAGGTCTTTAGGCCCAACCGAGAAATGCTCAAGAGCCCAAACTACGATCCCTGCATTCATAGAGATCGAATCAGTGATTATGAGAACCCCCCCTTGAAAGTCCATTTCCATCAATAACGCTCTGTGTTCCCGCGAGTGGTTTTCTACGAAAAAACAAAGGGTTTTAAGGGACAACTGCACCTGAGACTGGGACCCAACTTCACTCCGAGACAAACCCATTTCTCTCTCCTCTACCCGCACGGGAGCACTCGACTGCAAAGGCCTGCATTTCTCAGGAGCAAACAAAAAGAGGTAAGTCAAAAGATATCCTCCTCCCGCGGGACGATACTATAGATTTCCTCCCTGTGGCAAAATACATGCAATGGATGGACGCTTTTTCGATTTTAGATTGTGGGGATGTACTCTCTACCGATGCATAAAATAATATGGTAAAATAATTTTTTTGAAGTAAACTCTATTTACTTGAAAAAAAAACGTATGCTTCAAGATTTAATTGACATCCAATTTTTGAATGACTAGATCTAGATCTAAGTGTCAAGAACTTAAAAGTCAAACTTTTTATTTTAAAATAATTATTTAATAAGTACCGTGTGTTTTTCAAAATTTTAGACTAAAGCAATTCAATTAAGTAGATGTTTTGAAATAGGGAGGATACACACAGTATGCTCCTACGGGAGCATAGTACATGCGCTTAAGAAGCGAACCATAAAGTGTAGCCTTTCTTACTTGTGAAAAGGGTACAAGGAGGTACAACACCTCTAGCCATCCGATTTTAAATTGGACAATTTGAATTGTGTCACGATTGATAAGTTTTTTTTTGAATTATTGATAAGTTTTTTTTTGAATTTTAGATCTAGTCAATGACACTTAATTGAAATTTAATAGACACCGGGCGATAATAACCTCTTTATACTAAAAATAAATAGTCTCGTACTATTTATCTTTTTATTGTTGTAGGTGGTTAAATTCTTCATTGACTTTTATTAGTATATTAGCAGAAGAGATATTTGGGGTTTGTTTGTCCACCTACAACTTCTAGTGATCCAACTCAAAATGCGTGGGTAGCAGAAAAAAAAATATGAGCCATAAACAAAGTGTAGACAGGCTATTTTGAAATTTTGTAAGCATTTATAGATATGTTCGATCTGTATTATTGTTTTAGCCTAGAATTTCATAATTAGAGATGAAAATAGATATTTAGTGTTAAGATTTAATACCCCGCTTAGATGCAAAAATAGAAATTGCAAAAGTTAGATACCACCAAAATTGTATACTTATCCTGCTAGATACAAATAGGCGAGAGTACAAACCATGATATGAGAAATAAAGCATAAAACATACACACACTACAAGAGCAAGCAAAAAGATTTATATGGTTCATCTTAAAGCGGGCTACATCCATGAGCCTGACAAACTGAAATCCCCTATACCAATAAAAATTACATTAAAGATTTTATAACATAGACCTACCTCTTTAACCCTCCACAAATCCTAGCCGAGCAAACCATTTTAGACATTCTCTCCTGATCGGCACAACCGCCAGTCTCTCAAGGTTCTCTTCTTGGACAATGGTTTAGCTTTGGAGTAAATATAAGAGATCGAAAGTGGTGTCGGTCGGAAGAGCACGTCTAAAAATGTTTGCTCAACTGTATTTTGTCGAGGGTTAAAGAGATAACTATATGTTCTAAATCTTGATATAAATTTTATTGGTACAATAGATTTAAGTTTGTCATGCTTATAGATGTCACCCTCTTGGGGATGAACCATATAAATCTTTTTACTCTTGTAGTGTATGTGTTTTATGCTTTATTTTTCATACTATGGTTCGTTTGCTCACCTATTTTGTTTATAGCTGGATAAGTACATGATCTTGATAGGATCTAACTTTTGGGATTCATGTTTCCATATCTAAGAAGGCTAACAAGTGATATCAGAGCTCATGTTGCAGTACAAGGCTAGTATTTATGCATTCATTTAAAAAAAAGCACATGGCAAACTACGCGAGCATTTTATTTGAGGTGGATAAATATGATAGTAACCACAATCTTTCCAGCAAAAATAATAAAGGAATTTATTTGGTAAAAGATGAAGAATTCATAAAGCTATTTAATGGATGTTGGCACGGTAATCAGGTGATTTCAATATCAATTTAAAAATTGTTGGATATGGTGATATCCAAAGTCACTCACATAAAGAAATTACATATTACGTGGGACTGAGATTGATATTTATAAGTTTTCAAAAGGAAATAAAAATTCAAAAATATTATGATTCTTGGATATATCTCTTGGTTTTTTAGATATATGTAACACCTATGGGTAGTTTCCTATTTAGTATGGATTCCTGATATTGTATACTTAGGATGAAAGAGGAAAGAATGTGTGTCTTAATTGGGTCACCATATCGTAAATATGGCTTCCGCTATAAAGAGAGAGGCCTCTTGTGCGTGAGAGGTAAGGTCTAGGTCTCCCTTAGAGATAAGAGAGCTTCCTATAGAAAGAAACACTACTATGGTACCTCATATAGATTGAGAGGCTGATTTCTTTTTAGAACTGATTCTCATGGAGATTTTAGGTGGTTTCTCCTCATAGTTAGAGAAAGTCTTGGTTGTTCTCATAGTTGGGCTGTGGAATAGAGGTGAGTTTCTTTTTTAACAATGGTTTTGCCGTAGAGTAGAGATAAGAGATTGGTAGGTGGCGCCTGTCGGAAGAGCGGATCTAAAAGGGTTTACTCGACTAGGTTTTGTTGATAGTTAATGAAATAACTTTATGTCCCAAAATCTATGATGTAATTTTCATTGGTATAGTGGATTTCAACTTCTCATACCCATGGATGTAGCCTTTTTGGGGTGAACCATGTGAATCTTTGTGCTCTTGTGATGCTTGTGTTTTATGCTTTATTTTTCATATTATGGCTTGTACTCTCGTATATTTTGTTTATAACTGGATAACACGTTCCTAGTAAGACCCAACTTTTGAGATTCTTATTTTCGTATTTAAGAGAGCTATTAAATCCTAACAATTGAATATCACCATATCCAACATTTAGGTCATTGTAAAAGTTTCCAGTATCTAAAACATATTTTTTTATCAAGATTTAGAGGTGTGGCTTACTTTGATTGTTTGAAGTTGATATCTTGTATAAAACATATCCTACTCCAAGGCAAAATTTTATTTGTACAAGTTGCAACCTTATGCTACAAAAGTTAGGCAAACCTCATTGTTCCGACGTTGAAAAACCCTCCAATTTGATAACACACCCAAGCTATCAAATTTCACATCAGATGGTTATAACTAATTGTGACCTCCTTGTATCAAAGATAAATAGTCTTATTGTATACAATCCCTTAGCTAAGCTATATATTTTTTAAACTTTTAGTGTTCATACATCTGTTCAATGTAAGACTATTATCGGAGGGCAAGCTTTCTATGCTTCCCTTGCCACATAAAACTTGTGTCCTTCCATCCAACCATCCATTCTGAATGCAAGGCTAAGATTGCCCCAATCACAATGTCACGTCTCTACACTATTTTATTTTTAATCGTTTTTTTATAAACCATTTTGACACAATTTTGGACGTTTAATCCTATATTAAACTCGAACTAGCGAAAAATATAAAAAAACTATTTTCAATAAAATAAAATAACCAAAATACTCTTGAAATATTCAAGGGGTATTTTGGTTATTATATTTTATCAATAAATTATTTTTAATATTTTTTATAGGTGCGCCCCAATGAAAAGATGACACGTACCAAATTTCATATCCACATAATTTGCATAAAAAAACTGAAAATAAAATCACTTTGAGAATTCGAATCTAAGATCAAATGGTGAGTGGTTATCTTGATCAAAATTGGATGGCTGGATAGTAGGGGAAGCATAGATCTTCTATGCTATAGGGGAAGTATAGAAACCTTTCCCATTATTAGAAGTTTAACTTCTATAATCAGGGACTGAAATAGATTTTTAGGCCATAGTAAATGTTTCTGATATTGAATTTGCATCTTTTAGCAAGATTTAGATGTGCGGCTTCGATTGGTCAACACCCTACTACTCCCTTACTCGTTCTTTAGAATGGTATCCTATAGCTTTTCATTTAATATCGAAGTGTTGTACATGTATACAAGTATTCTCCAAAGTAGTGTATAAAAGAAAAGATGAGCATATTAGTAGTAGCAGTATCATTTGTACAAATAAGAATCCCTTCCCCACGATTTTTTTTTTTCTCCACACGATTTTGGCCAATAGCAATGACAAACTGGATCCATGGTGGCTGGGATATCCAATCTTGGATTTAGTTTTCGTAGGGGTTAAGCTTGTCTATTAAAACTGAGTTGAGCTCTAGTGAAACTTGATACTTGAAGTTTTCACTACAATTTATTTACTATTTCACTGCCTTTAATATTGGATTCAACTACCTTTATTTCTGGAGTAAATTAATAAATTGAATTTATCAACCATTTAACATTTATCTTTCGTAACTATTTCGAGTCATGAAATTATAATGTTAAATAGGTCCACTCTTATGTGCATTTTGATAAATTTCTCTTAATTCATTACCATTTATGGGTGAGAACCTCAAATCTGTTGGGTTTATGTGGCTTTTAAAGGCCTTATGAGTGTGTATTGAAACACTTTTATTATAGTGAACCATAAACTCAGTGGGAGTGTGATCCCTCAAGGACCATACTAAGCAAATGATGTTTGCTTATTCCAGACTGTGCTTATCGATCTAGGTCAGTCTATTGGAAAACCCAAGGTACCTGGGCATAAAGAATTAAACCGATTAGGGTTTTGGGTTAGCCCTTGATGAGGTCGGAGCTTATACCTAGATGAGTGAGCCGAGGGACTGTGTGGCCCTTGTGTGTGGTGGTAGGCCTACTGAGACGGGGGCCAAAACTTCATCTATGTTCCTTCACACGGCATGCATATCGATAGATCGTTCGGGAAAGCCAGATATCCACCTTTAGGTGAAGCGTATGTACGTGCGAAAGATACCTCTATGCATCATAGAGCTATGGTCGCATCAGATCGTGGTGACGTTGACTCGTATCTAGAGGAGGACTTGTAATCCATGGACTGGGATTACGACCCCTTGATTCATCGATCTGACTTTAGTGACCCGCTAATGAGCCCCTGCTTGGATTGTGGGTCATGGGAAACACTGGGTCGATTCGATAAAGCTAGTGTAGTCTGTAGTTTACAGTTAAAGATGGAGTACCCCATTATTACAGATTGAATTTCTAAAACCATATGGATCATTTTCTCATCATATTAATTTAATTGTGTTCATTTTATTATTGAAATATTTTTAGTTTTATTAATTGAATTTTTATGAATATTTCAATATTTTATTTATGTTTTTTAGACCTATAAAAATGCAGTTATTGATTTTATAATATTGTAAAAATTCATATATTAAATTATTTAATTTTAAAATTATTTATAAAATTCCATGGGGGCCCAAAGTGCATATGGGCCTACTATGTGGCATGTGGGTGGGGGCCCACATGTGCCACAAAGGGGTGGCACGCCCCATCCCTTGGATTCTCTTGTTGCTTTGTATTCAAGTTTATTAATATAGTAACTTTGATTTGTGGCATGTGGTCAAATATTAGAAGGGAAATATTGACCTTATCTTATTTTGTAGTACTTATTTGCTTGATAATTATTGATATATCCTTATGGAATATGTGACATGGATCATGTAATTTTATGGAATGCATGATATTTATTTTATTTAAATATATTGATGGAAAAATGGTTTAAGGAAAGAGGGATAATGGTTCAAGCGTCTTCCATAATGTTGATAGCTCATCTATGGAATGGATAACTCAGATTTCTCACCCCACAAATCACCTTGATCAACGGTTTAGATTCAATCTCATGAATGAAGCAAACTATGAGAAAACCCTAAGAAACGCTAAACCTAAATATCCACTATAAATAGGGGTGCTCACCCCCAATCTCTAGACGCAACCTCTCTCTCACACCTCTCTCTATCTTAGAGGGACACGCCCTACTCTCTCTCCTCCATATTTATCTCTCTAAACTTCTTCTCTCCAAAATCCTATGTAGTACTATCTCTCTTCTCTCTAGACCTACCCTATATAATAATATATCTCTCCTCTAGATCTAAAAAGAAACAGAGAGTTGGAAACTAAGGGTTGGAAAAATTAGAGGGAAGCTTAAGTTAGTTTTTGGGGTTAAGGTTTAGTAGAGATTTTAAGGGTGGTTACATAGGTTGGCCAAAATCAGCTATCCCGGTTCGAGATTTAAGCTAGACTACAGATCCCTCACTATTGAATGTGGTGACTCGGTGTGGGTGTAAAAAGCCCGATTGAGGTAATCTCCGGCATTTTTTCTTTTATTTGTTTGTTCTTTTATTTTATATTCTCAAGCACAGTATTAGGTTGTATGAATGACATCAAGTAGTTGAGATTTATATTATTGATATGCTATTTATTTTTGAAATTTCTATTGTTTGTAATAAGACCATCTGTGAGTGATCTTGTTGCCAAAATTATAAGGGGTGATTATTTTTTATTAAAAAAAAAAATTTGTATTTCCCCAGTAAAAAATCACATAGGTCTTTCTTTCAAAATCTTCTATTGCTCCTCACCTCATTTTAAAGTTTTGTATAGGGCACACTTTGGTTCATATGAAAAATGATTTCTTAGAAAATAACTAACTTGTCACATTTGGTTCGTAACAAGATTCATAAAATTTTTTACCTTTCAAATTAATTTCCATAAAATGTGTCTAAAATCTAAGAAATTGGAATCATAACCGTATAGGTAAGATTCCAATTTTTTTCAAAATCATTAAGGGTGGGGATGTGAGTGCCCTGCCATCAGGGCGGCGTGGCCCAAAAACTATACCACTAAAAGATACCCGTCTTCAAACTTTTCTTGTTTGTAGAAAGCCAAAAAAATAATATATGCTAAAATATTTTAAAAAAAATTAAAAAAATATTGGGTTTTTAGAGAGAGAAAAAGATTGGATATTTAGAGAGATAATTGATTTTTAGAGAGAGAAAGTGAGATTGATTATAGAGAGAGAAAGAGAGCTTGGGTTTCTAGAGAGAGAAAGACAAATTGTATTTTTAGAGAGAAAGATATATTAAGTTTCTAGAGAGAGAACGAGTTTTTAGAGAGAGAGAGAGAGAATGGGTTTTAGAAAGAGAAAGAAATATTAGGTTTTTAGAGAGAGAACGAGATAATGAGATTTTAAAAAGAGAATGAGAGATTGGGTTTTTAGAGAGAGATTGAGTTTCTAGAGAGAGAGAAAGAATAAGTTTTTAGAAAGAGAAAGAGAGATTGGGTCTGTAAAGAAAGAATGAGGTTTTAGAGAGAGCAAGAGAGATTGGGTTTTCTTGACAGATAATGAGTTTTAAATAGAGAAATAGATTAGGTTGAGAGATAAATAATGGGTTTTTTGGGAGAACAAGATAGATTGGGTTTCTAGATAGAGAGAATGGGTTTTCAGAGAGAGTAAGAGAGATTGGGTTTCGAGATAGCCACAGAGGAGGGTTTTTAGAGAAATATAAAGAGATTGAGTTTTGAGAGAGAGAATAAGTTTTTAGATGGAGAGAGAGAAATTAAGTTTCTAGAGAGATAATAGATGTTTAGAGAGAGATTGGATTTCTAGAGAGAGAATGGATATCTAGAGAGATAGAGAGAATGAGTTTTTTAGAGAGAGAAAATGGGTTTTTAAAAAGACAAAGATATAATCGGTTTTTAGGAAGAAAAAGAGAGATTGGATTTCTAAAGAGAGAATTGGTTTTTAGAGAGAGAAAGATAGATTGGATTTCTACAGAGATAATGTGGTTCTAGAGGGAGAGAATGGGTTTTGACAGAGAGAGAGATTGAGTTTCTAAAGAGAGAAATGACTTTTTAAAGAGGAAGAAAGATTGGGTTTTTATAGAGATATAATGAGATTTGAGAGAGAAAGAGAGAATGAGTTTTTAGATAGACATCGAGTTTCTAGAGAGACAAAGAGAGAGAATGGGTTTCTAGATAGAGTAACAAGCAGAATGAATTTCTAGAGAAAGAAAGAGAGATTGGGTTTCTAGATAGAGTAATAGAAATATTGAGTTTCTACATAAAGAAAGAGATATTGGGTTTCTAGAGAGAATGGGTCTTTAGAGAGAGATTGGTTTCTAGAGAGAGAAAGAGAGATTGAGTTTTAAGATGGAGAGAATGTTTTTTAAGGAAAGAAAGAGAGATTGGTTTTTAGAGAAAGAAAGAGATATTGAATTTTTACCGAGAGAGAATGAGTTTTAAAGAGATCTTTCATACACTATCAATCTACTCCCTCTGCACTAAAAATATCTTTAAAATATCCCAAATTTTTGGGATATGATCTGGAGAACCCTTCAACCACCCTTGAAGGAAAAAACGAAAATTAAATCTCAATCGCTATGTGCCTAAAAGGAAACCCAAGATTGCATTGGTACTATCCAATTTTTCGAGGGAACAATCTAGATGTTGAAGAGCTCAAAATTCAATGTCTTTTGCCCAAGAGAGTAAATGTATGCTATGCTTTATTGGAATTATAACAATCCAAGATTGCATTAGTATCATCCAATTTTTCAACGAGGGAATTTCATATAAAAAAAATCTCCAAGTGTTTTGCCCAATGGTTT
>NW_006499858.1:4261753-4276380 GCF_000471905.2 Amborella trichopoda
CATGCCCTATTTGGCATGAAATTTCAGAAATGGCGGAAACCCTAAACCCCGAATTTTTCTTGATCAAAAAACAACCAATTTTTCCACCATTTAATCCTTGAAAAAGCTGAATAAAGCTGTTTACAGCCTGCAAAACAGATCACATGCCGAAAAAAACAAAAAAAATGATAAAAAAATGACAAATTTGAAAAAATCCGTGAAGAACACTGTGCAACCAGTGTTCTTCACGGACTCGCCGATTCCGCACAGTGAATCGACGAGTCACTGTGCGGAATCGTCTGGTTCTCTCTAGAACCGGACGATTCCCGGTTTTTTAACCGATCCGGTACCTTTTTCGTGAATTCCGAGTCGAACCGGGCGAGTCCGGTTCGACTCGGCGATTTTTTAAACGCTGCTTTTACCCATCAATTTTACGTGCAACGCACCTAATTCAACTAGTGTAATTAAGTTAAAAATGAAAGATAAAGAGAAAAACAATACAAAATAAGGACTACATTAATAAAAAAAAAACCTAGAGACTTCCACTCTACAAAAAAATAAAAATTGAAAATGAAAAAATTAAAGACATGAATATATGATGTAATTAACATTTGAAAACAAGGGAGTCAAATTGGGTTCTTTAATACGTAAATAAATATAGTTTCACTATTAAGATTTGAGATATAAAAAATGAAATTCCAAAGACTTTCATGATAAAAAAACAAAAATTGAAATGAAAAAAAATTAAAGAGACGAATATATGATGTAATTAATATTATAAAGGCAAATACCAAGTAAATTTGGCTTCTTTAGTTGGCAAATGACATATAGTTTTACATCAAGGATGATAAACGTTCACATTACAAGTTATGAGTTGAAACACGGTAGTTCAAGTGGATTTTATGATGGGTGAAATCAATTTGTCCATATAAAAACCCTAATTTGTATTTTTTTTATGCATCTTTCATGGTACCACATTATTAACTCTAATGTTCATTTTCAAACTCCTGTGTCCTCTCCTCTCTCTTTTAACTTCCCCGCCCACACCTGATTATTAGGGATATTTATACAAAATGAGATTAAATAGGGCTGTAAAACTTTAAAAAAAAAATTAAATGGCCTATAATTTTTTTAAATCCACAAAAAAATGTTACATCTTTTTTACAAAATATTTAAATATAAAAATTTAAAGTCCAATAAAAAAAACTAACCCCTTATTTACATATGAAGTAAATAAATCATTGGATTTGAATGGCTAGATAATGTTTACAAAACACAAAAACTAGATAGTATTCTATAATTAATTTGTTAAGCCAAAATATTTCAGTCTCTTAATGCAACATACCGTCCATTTAGTCCTAGTAGTATTTTAGGACCTAGAATTTTGGAGAAGTAAAGTCTTCAATCTTTATGCTATACAGAGTTTCTATGAGTCCTAGGACTCATATGTACATATCCATCCCCTCATTAAATTCCATTTTTAGATGGATTTTGTTTGAGATGTTCTCTATGGATATCAAGAATATGCAAAAAAAAAAAAAAAAAAAAAAAGTTTAAAAAAATTGAAAATAATATATTTTAGAAAAAAATTATAGACCATTGATTTTTTTACTTTTAAGAGGGACCACCACTTAGACAGCTATCTGTAAGATAGATGTTTTATTCCACGGGAGTGGCAGATATGCTTCCCGTAAATAACTTTTCCAAAATTCAGAAATGAATTTCTAAATAACAACAGAAAATTAAATTTAACAACCCTTATATCTCCCCTAAAAGAGATGTTTTTCACATTGTCTTTGTAGGTACATACACTTGGATCGATAGTTTAACTATTTAATTTAAGCCCGAGTCATTTGTTATATGAGTGTATTTTTTTAATCTCCGATGTGTGTAAACATGTTTTAGCCAAAGAAATATAAATTTAAAATATGATTACATTAGTAGTAAGGAAATACATTTCAACGATCACGAACAATGTAGTATAAAATCCAAGAAAAAATAATTTTTAAACAATAAAAATTACACAACATACACAATAGGAGACTAATAAAAATAATGCTTGAATTAATATACCTCTTCGATCTCCTCCAATAGCCTGATATATTTTTTCAGTACATACATTGAACTTCTCCCACCTTTTTTTAAGTTTTTGACTTTGGTTTCCAAATTTGATATTTATTCGAAATTATGTGAAAATATATTTGGAAAGCTTTTATAGCATAAAAAAAAAAAAGGTTGATCACAATTAAAACATATAATTCCAAAGTCTTCCATGTTGAAACCTACGATTTCAAGCATATTATTTCATTGTTTTATAATGCGTAAGGCATGCGATTCTATGTCCAGAGTCAAACGCATGCAAAATGCATGCTATTTAAGGTTGGGAGAATACGAAAAATTATGATAACGTACAAAATATTAAAAATTGCATATTTGATCAAACACCCAATCATTCACCAAACAAATCAAAGAAAATTATGCCAAAAGTTTTAAAATAGAAAATTTATTAATTTGCATAAAGTAAAAAGGTTATAAAATAAAAAAGTGCATATTTGATCAAGAGAAATGATCCTATATGACCTTCGCCCATCCATATGTGTAGGACCCCAAATGATCACCATTAAATTTGGTACAAATCTATAGAAAAGCCAAGTCCTCTACCATGTGATAACTTTTTAAAGATTCGTGCCAACTTTAATGGTGATCGTTTGAGGTCCTACACATATGGGTGGGGGAGGGTCCTATAGGATCATTACTCTTTGATCAAACCTAACATAAAATCTATGAAAAATTAAAATAATTAAAAATAATAGTAATATATTCATAATAAAAGTAAAATTAAATTAGTTAAATATAATAGTAATATATTCATAATAAAAGTAAAGGCTGTGAATGAATCAAAACAAAAATTTTACATGATATTTAGTGAATGTTAATAAATAAAAAAAAGTATTTGAGAAATTTATGTTCAGACACTATTGGGGATCAATTACCAAATGGGCTCACGTTTACCCGAAATTACAAGCAGCACCCCTGAGCTTTTTTTTTCCCAAGTTACTCTATGTCCTATAAAACGAACACCAGACAGGTGGGGTGGGGTTTAAACGTTTCAAAGAAAAACAATTGTCCAGTGTTCAAATTACCGGGCAGCTCTTTACATTTTTAAATTTTAAATTTGATGTCTGGTGTTTGAAATACAGGACATGGGATTTTTCACTTTTGAAGATTGAAGACTCATATCTGATATTCGATATATCGGGCAGGTCTTTAGCTGCTTTTAAGCAAACCGAGTCCCATTTTGCTACTCTGCTCTCTCTCTTTTTTGTTCGCTCTCTGTTTGGTGAAGCCCAAGCCCAAGCCCTAGTCAAGCTCTTTTCTTGATTTGTCTTTCCTAAAGCCAAGCCCTCTCAGTGACATTCGAGCAAGCTTCTCTAACCACAACTGAATCAGATATGTTTCAGATTTTTTTTTTTGGGTAAATGAGATTTGGGAATTAGGGTTTTGGGGATAAAATAACCTCAAAATTTGTAAATGGCAGATTAGGGTTTTGGTGACCAGTTTTAATATAACAAGGTCCACATAATTGATATTGCTTTCTAACTTCATAAGGTCCAGCAAAACCAGAAAATATTAAAAAATGAAAATAAAATAGATCTAGCATAATCATAAAAAAGAATTTTACATCATATGCTACAACATAATCAGAAAAAACATAATAATAATAAAAAATAAAAAAAAACAAAAAAAAACATGCTATACAAATAGTATAATTAGAGAATAAGGACAAACTGATATCAAACGGAAGTAACCTAAAATCTATATTTAGGGTTTTTTCTACAAGATTGCATAACCTTGAACTTCTAAATAAAACAAAACAAAAAACCTTAGTATGAGGATTTATTTTCTATGACCAACAACGCACTCATGCAGGAGCATAAAATATTTGTTATTAACAAAGTAAAATAATATGTCATAACCGAAGCTATCCACTAAATTCAATCAATAAAAATCCATCAAACCCTAAGATTAGATGAACTCAACATTATTTGATAAAATAATATATTTGCAAAAAAAGAACCCACCACTACCTTCAAGGCATTCTGGATTCTTTTTTATTTTTATCAATCAATAGGCATTCATTATGGATTCAATTGAATATTCAACAAGACCTAACAAGGCATATTTTTAATCATAAACAAATAGGAACATGAACATTCATAAGTGAACCAAAAACCCTAATCCGCCATTTACAAATTTTGGGTTATTTTATTACCCCCAAAACTTTTATTTTTCTTCTGAAACATATTTGATTCGGTTGTAGTTAGAGAAGCTTGCTCGAATGTCACTGAGACAACTTGGCTTTAGGAAAGACAAATCGAGATAAGTGTTTGACTAGGGCTTGGGCTTGAGCATCATAAAATAGAGAGCGAACAGAGAAAAGAGAGAGCAAAGCAGTAAAATGGAGCTTTTTTCGCTTAAACGGAGCCAAAAACCTCTCCAATATATCGAACCGGACACGAGTCTCTAATCTTCAAAAGTAAAAATCCCTTTGTTTGATATTTTGAAACCAAACAACAAACTTAAAGCTTAAAAACACAAAGAGATGTTCGGTAATTTGAACACCAGACAACTGCTTTTTCGTTGAGACATATAAACCTTACTTGTCTGATGTTCGGTTTACTGGACAGAGGGGTAACTTGGAAGAAAAAAACCGTTGTGGTGGGGGGGGTGTGCTGATTTTGGGCAAACGTGAGCCTGACCCCTAGTAGTATCCGTACGTAAATTTATTTAAAATCTTTATAAGATTCACATTGATTATATTATTTACAAAGCATGTTAGTCCCAAATAAATAAATAAATTGGAGGAAATCACTTAAATATTTTCAAGCACCCAAATATTCTAAAATAAATAAACAAAACAAATGATACATAAAAAAGGAATAGTAAAATCATGAAAAAAGTATATCAGATAATTTACAACAACATATATGCCCAAACAATTTACAATAAAATAAATGTGTACCTTACAATCAACTTCAATATCAATTCACAACCAAAGAACGGAAGAAACACAAAGTGTATCTAAATGTTGAACTATTCAACATTGAAAAAAAGGAAGAGAAAGTCAATCCAAATGTCAAAAAAAAGAGAAAAATTAGACAGAAAAAAAAAAAAATGTTAGCCTAGACCGCAGCTCCATCTATTCAAGAAAATGTCGTTATGGCCCAACAAAACCGTAAAATTGATGATCTTAATCTCAAAAATTATGGTTCTAGAAAGAACAGATTTCAAACTCTAAAAGAATTTGTATCTTGCAATGTAATATACCAACCATCCATTTTCAAGCATTTACAAAACCACCAGTTCTACACTACTTTTGGAGTTTCAGATTTCATAACAAGGTGACAAATAAATTTCCAAGCATCTTAGGGATTTTTGGCGCCGAAAAGAAATTTCATAGTAGGATTCACACAATGACTTTATTTTTCATCGCAAAATTGGGGCCTTGTGCTAATTGCACCCATAAAAATACATATAACTTGCAAAAAAAATATATGTATAAATGAATTTAATGCAACATACCCCTTAATCCCCCTCAATTTACATCACAACAATAAGGTAAAAAAAAATCAATGACAATTTGGAATAGCTTAATACCACAAAAAATAGTAAAAATAGGAAAAGTAGATACTAAATCAAGGTATTTCATATAAGTCAACAGTAAAAAATGAAAGAAATGCCCAAAGCATTCCATTAAAACCCATCTTTGTAATTTACAGGTACATTGGATGTGGCAATATAAACATATGCTCTCCTACATCTCTTACTATTAACACATGCATAAACACACATTCTTAATAAATATTCAAAATTTGGATTTATTTGACTTATTCTTTTATTTGGAATTTGATAACATGGAGGTTTCTCTATATGGATCTTTTCCTTTTCTGCTTGATAGTATGGTTTCCCACTCTTAGCATTGAAGTTCGCATGGAGTTATGCTTTTGTATTTCTTTGTAAACCAATTATTATGTTTATTTTTTTGGGAGGGAATTAAGTGCGCAATATTGGTTCCTACCCGTTTTTTTAAATAGTTTAAGAGTTAGTTTTTTTTTAAGGTGTTAGTGACGTGGTGTTAGTAGGAATAAAAAACACAACATAGTGATTAGTGTGTCGTGGTGCTACCACCATAGCTGCAGCTAATAAAAATAAAAAATTCTTATATATTTTCATAGTTCATTTATTTTATCTGATTTCTTCTATTGGATATCAAGATTAGTATGCTTTCCTTTTCATCTCTCATGTGCAATGTGGTTAATGCCTATTCACCACCAAGCTTATCTCATGGATTCCTGGGGTAGGAAGCATACATGTAAGAATGTGAAAATAGGCACTTTTTGGTAGTACAGTTTCCCCACACTTTCAAATTTATTTTGGAGTTTATAATTGAAATCTTAACATTATTTGAAATAGACTATTTCAAATGAAATGGCTCCAATTTAGGACCAACTTGGTATTTTATAAATAATCCGAACCTATTTGGTATTTGGGAAAAAATGACTTAATTTGAAGGAATGGGGTTTATATGAGTCAGCCGATTTATGCTGTTGATATGCGGGCCCCCAGTTAAACCTATTTTAAAAATAAATTTTTAATCTAAAATTATATAGATTAAGATGATCATGAATATGGAAAAATAAATAAAAATTTTAATATTTAACATGTGATTTTCAATAAAAATGTCTACACTGTCTAAATTCATTTTAACCCTGTAAGGTTTTTACGTCGTCCATCTCTAAGATGGACGTTAGTGGGTCCGCGGCCTCATGCACCCGGTGACTCACGATTATCTTTTCCAATTTCGATGGTTACAGCTTTCAACTATAAAATGGGGCTTCTCCCTCTCAATGCTTGGGGTTTTCGCGCTACCAGCCTGACAGGACTATACTGTTCTTCAACTCATATGGACTATATTATACTTTTGGCCGACTTATAAATATTTCAAGTTTTCAACTATAAATACGGCTTTTCCTTCTTGAGAATTAGGGTTTCTGCGCTAGTGTTTCTCATCGTCATTTGGCAATTAGGGTTTGATATTCTGCTTGTGTCTACAAATTAGGGTTAGGGTTTGCGTTGAACTTTGAAGCCATGGGGCATTCAAATGTTTGGAACTCACATCCCAAGAGCTATGGCCCTGGATCTCGAACCTGGTAACAAATTTGCTCCATATTCACTGTTCATTGTTTCTTTCTTTCTTTTTTGCTCTAAATTCCTTACTCTTGGTTAATCTTTTTGGCAGAGGTTAGTAATATATATCGTTGCTTTTTCCCTCTATTATTATGCACATAAGAAAGCTATCGCTTTGAAGTGTACATGAATGTCTTAAAATTTACCAAAAAAAATTATTTACTTTTGATTCATTTTGCATTTTAGGTTTTTCCCCCTTCAACAAATACAAGCTCAAATAGAATACATGTGATACTTGATGAATTGTATGGTTTAAATTCTCTGATTTTGTCTGGCTTTAATCTAACAAAAAAGGTTTGCATTTTCTCTGTCTCGTGTTTTTATTTCTTCTTTTTTTTTTTCCTGGTGAATACGTATTCTATAGTTTCATGTTTGTTGTTATCTTTTGTTTGTTGCGAAATCTAAAGATTGGGTTTGCTCTTTGTCAATTTCTTTCTTGTTCTTCTTTATGTTTCTAATGTATCTGATAAAGATACTTTGGATATAATATTTGGTTATGGTCATATTGATTTAAGATACTTGGGTTGCTCTTTTTCCTTTTGTCCTTAAATCATCTGATAAATATACGATTATGAATTTAGCATCAGGTTTTGGTTAAGTTCAATTGTCTTTTTTGGCAATGATGAAGAACTTTATATTTATGTCTGGACATCTGAGACATGTCTGTGATTGTTAAAAATTCTTCTGAGCTTGATATGGAAATAATGATAATTGTTTTAAAAAAGCATTGGAAATCTTTACAGTAAAAAAGTATTTCAGGTTTTCCTATCTCCCTGGCGTTTTCTTTGCATATGTAATATTTTTACCAGTTCAGGCTTTGCATTACTGATGGAAAAAGAAAAGGGACCTGGTTGCTGAAGGGTGCCTTACCAAGCATATGTGAACAAACTCTATGTGCTATCCGATGATTCAACCAATGTTCCTTTTGTGTCTTCCAGTTTTCTGATGAATATACATATTTATGAATTTAGCATTAGGTTTTGCCGATTTGGTCAAGTTGAATTATCTTTCAGCAACCATGAAGATTTTAGCATTTATGTCTGGACATATGAGGCATGTCTGTGATTGTAACTCTTTATTCTGAGCCTGATAATATGCATGATACGGTTTTAAATATATGTTGAAAACCATACAGTTTGATAGTAAGCATTGTTGGCTGTTTGGAAATTTGATATCTTTAGGGGCAGTTCTGGTTTTACCTTTGTGGTGGATGGGTATTGGCTGCTGAAGAGTGCCATATGAAACCTATGTGAACCAAGTCCCCATGCTGTCCTATGAAAACCCATATCCGTTTCACTCCACCTTTTCTTTGGATAATAGAATTCTTGTTATAGTTTGTCACGAGAATTTATAGTTATGTTTTGCATCATTCTGAACCACATCATTTTTGTATTACTATTTTTAATATTTAAATTTCTAGTTAATTTTCTCAATGAAGAGAAAAGGCCGACTGGCATTCAGAATCTAATGCTGAATTCAAAATCAATAGTTGTTCTTTTCATCATTCTGTACCATAGTAGTTTTCTTTTTTACTTTTTTTCTGAATTTTGCTATTTTTCTGAATGAAGACGAAAAGCGGACAGGCATTCAGAATTTGATGCTCTGTTGAATGTCTGCAATTCATTTTCGAAGAGATTTTCATAATGCATATCATTGACAATGCTAAGCATTGGTAAGCAAAGACAGATTTTTATATTATTATGTTTTTTTGTCCTTATTTGTGGGTTTTGGAACCCAAAATAATTGGGATAAGGCTTGGATGATGATGATGGTAATTTGTGGGTTTTGGGACTTACAGTGCGGTATAATTTAATTTTGCAACTTGGATTATCATATCTTGTTTCGTTCCTTTTTTTTTGTACCAGTTTGCTATTGGATGACTTTAATGGACTTACGTTATGAATCTTTATTCTTTAATTGGACATCATAGAAAATATCCCTTTATTTTTCATAAATTCAAGATAGTATGTTTTAGTTTCTGAAACTTTTAAAGGATATTTCTGATAATTTCCCTTTTCTACTTTCAGAGAGAAGGTTTTTGACTTATTGTTGATAACTGCAAATTTCTATTAGACAGAGGCAGCAAGCCTCGCCCCCTCCTTTTCCTCCTTCTTTCTTTCAATAACTTCTCTGTGTTTTTTAATTGAAATTTCAGTTATAGTTCTGTTTCACTTTGGAATATGCTTTTGGTCCCTGTGTAAACTAGGAGCATCCTTTCTTGTATATTCATGTGGAGTAAATTATTAGATGATAGGATTATTTACATTATACACTTGATGTGTATGCTATTCTTCTACACACAGACAGTCATCCACCGCCCATTCCCTAGACGGAAAGGTGATGGGCATTTCAGGGCTTCTTTATGTATTATGATTCTTCCTCTCTGGCGCATCTTATGAACTGTGTGAAGTATGGATAGGTTATTAGATGTTCTGCCTGTGTGAGCATGGAAATGTTATATTACTTTGCCATATGTAAATGTGCATCCCATAATTTTAGTAATTATAACTGTTGACAATCGAAGCTCCTTTTTTTAGTTGCTTTCAATCAAGCTCTTTGGCGCATCTTATGAATAGGCCATGGATGTTCTGCCTGTGTGAAGCATAGAAATGTTATATTACTTTGCCATAAGCAAATGTGCATCCCATAATTTTGGTAATTATAACTGTTGACAATGGAAGCTCCTTTTTAGTTGCTTTCAATCAAAGCTTTGTTTTGTTTGAATCAAATTCTAATGATAATATCTTGGCGTTTCTATATGTTGCTTCAGCCGAGTATGTGGGAACTCCCATGGGTTGATCAGGAAGTATGGACTCATGTGCTGCAGGCAGTGCTTCCAGAGCAATGCCAATGCAATTGGCTTTGTCAAGGTAGTAAAACGTCTTTGTTGTGATGGGTATAGTAGCTGCTTTTACTGGATCTTATCTTTTTATCTGATTTTTCTTTTTCTTCCTTTTTTTTTTGTTTATTGGGGGCATCTTTCTCATGTTCGTGCTTGATGTTCTCTTTTATGTTCCATATCTTTGTTGTTCTTTTGTTTGGTTGTCTGACTCATTTGAACATTTTCTCTTTTCCAGTACCGTTGAAGGAGCATGATTCTTGATGGAGAAGAGTCTGCTGTTCCTTAACCAAATCGGCTCTTTCTTTTATTTATTTTTTCGTGTTCTCTTTGGAATTCGGTCCTGATTTTAGTGTCTCAGAAGTTTTTGCCATGTACTCTTTACTTTGAATCGAAGAGACCTGTGGTTGTATTGCTGTTGGTGAATTAATTGAGCACCAAAATTTTATTTAGTTATAAGAGTCACTTTAAATTGTTTTGTTTTTTTTACCTTTGCAAGGGCCTTATGTTATGTACTTTGGGGGGGGGAAAAGTATACAATGAGACCCTTTACCTTTGAAATAAGGTTATTATCACCCCTTGTCATCAGATCAGGCGGCGGGCTGGGCTGTGGTAGTGACTACATTTTTTTCAATCCAGCAACTTGATTTCAATTATGATTTATTGCAACGGGATAGTATACTAGAGATTATTTACCTTTGTTACGAGGTTTGGGTCTTTTGGGTTAGGGAGGCGAACATATTACATGAGAATGAAAAATTTTATACATGGCATCAACCTTGTCAAGGTGTATCGCAAAACCCCATTGGTAATGGATGTTATGGTGAAGCATTGAATTGATCATTTGGACACATGCATATGAAAAGTAATGCATTTTAAGTTTCAAAAATAGTATATTTTGTGACATATTAATTTAGATCGTTCATTTCAAGATTTTTAAGTTTTTATAGATTGTTTTGATCTTGTAGTATTTTTTTAATCTTAAATTTCATAATTAAGGTGAGGCATGATTGGGGGCATTGAGCATTGGAATTGTAGTCCATCAGGATTTGATGGTATTTTATTTCTATTTAAATTTTTTTCTATTTAGTCCTAAAGTTGTGGCCTAAACAGAATCCCCATGTTCAAAGTGGCAGCAGGTGTGGGGAGTTTTCTCTTCTCAAAATCACGGAGTATGCCATAGCCGGCAAAGAACGCAGTTGCATTATTAATGAATGATACATTTTCAACTCAATATCATCTCATGGAATGCCATGTTATCAGCAATATCATATCATGGCTATATCAAAGAGAGGCTTCTCTCTAATCGATGCCAAAGACTTGGTTCATAATGATCAATCGGGTAGTTCGAAGAAGCTCTTTGAGATACCCTAATACATGATATTTATTTATTTAATATCCAAGTGGACAGTTAAACGTATACGGAAAAACACATATTATGATAGTATAAAATGTGAATATATAAGACGCAAAGCAATGTCTTTATTCAAATTTTTAAATATTTTAATAATTATAGCATGTTTTATCAAATTGAGAGATCTACTTGTACAAACCTGTTGGTTGAAATCTTGGGTCCTATAAATACTCTTAAATAGAGTTTTCATGTGAGGGATCACATTACCTGTAGGAGCTTATAATCTTTTAAGTTTGGTCAAAACAAGAGGAAACAAGTATGAATGTTGAACCTTTAATAGGCTCACTTCTACTTGAATCTAGTTTCGTAGCTGCCTGGTTCTTATTACATTTAAGTAATCTCTCTTGCCCTCTCCCAAATCAAACAAGGCTGGCATGCTCCAACGTAGTAAATTACTTTGGATGTTACTTGCAATATCCACAGTCGACGAAGAAGGGTGAGGGCTTTAAACTTTTTATTAACCCGTCTCAAGTCTAGGTAAAGGGTTGGAATGTGTTGTTGGAATTTAGTTGGTGAAATGGGGGCAAAAAATGGTACAATTTGCAAAATGATATTTCAAACTCTTCTTGTTTTCGGGTACGCAGGAGTGCTATCGCCCCTTTCGATATAGTATTAGACGTGCATAAGAAGGACAATTCGTCCTCGGGGATACAGGAAAACAAAGAGGTCTTTTACAATGTTTTTAAACTCTATGCACCCAAGCTTGGAACCCACACATGAGACACCAGATATCTAAAAAAGTTAAATCCCACACCTATGTGATAACTTTTTTACGGATATGTGCCAAATTAAATGGTGATCCTTTGAGGTCCTACGCACATAAGTGTGGGAGGATCTCATAGGATCATTACTCGTTAAAAAAAATTATAAGTTTTATATTTTTTAACCTATTAAGCTAACTTTATCTCATTTAAATCTATTTTTTTGTCTCAAACAAATATAAAAAAGGCATATCCTTTTTAAACACCATACTTTCTATCTTTACATGATTTTCTCTTAAATTTATCTCTCTACTTATTTTCCCACTTTATCCCCAGTGTAAAAGTCAATCAAGGGGTTAGGAGATATATTTTAAATATTTGGATCTATTGAGATATGAAAACAAAAAATAAGGGATACAATGATATTTCTCTTTGATTTTAACTATTTTTGTAGTTTAAAATTTGATAATTAGTTATAAATACATATTTTTAGATAATCCCAAGACTTTTTTACATCCAAATTACATATTATGATAAATTTTGGATCACCTTAATTGGATTGTTTAATGTTACAACTCTATAAACCACACCCAAAATTAAAATATTAATGTATTTAACTATATTTAAATATATTTCATAAATGGGGATCCAAAAAATATCATTGAACCTGGATCCAAACACCACAAGACCCAAATAATATTCAGGATCCAAAAATAGGACTGAACCCGACCCGTCAGGTCCAAATTTTAAACCCATACCCGGATCGGGTCTACCCCTCGAGTCCCGGAGCTATAGGGACCCCGCGCTGCCACTTTATGTGAAAATTGGAAATCGAGCCCTAAAGTTGAAACCTTTATTGCCGCCCCGAGGTTCAAAGCCAATCTTAACCTGCCATTCCTGCTCGTCCCACAGAGACGCGGCCCTGCAACGTCTCTCCTCCTCCCGCCCATGGTTCACACTCTCCTTGTCGCTCTCGCCATTCAGGAACCCTAATATTTCGCTCTGGACGGAGGATAGCAGGTACGCCCATTCATCTCTATCTTGGTCTCGGTCTTGGTCTCTTTGTTTATCTCTCTACAATTTCCGAAACGCTCAGCCTCATTTTCTGTTGTCCCTAGGTATTATTGAATCTTCAGATGGTTTTGAGTCTTTCTCTAGAACTTAGAGATGATTTTCTTCTCTCTCTCGACATTTTGGTTGGACGTTTCATTGATTTCTCACTAGAAGTTTAACAGGTTTTTTCTGTTAAGATTAGTTTTGCATTAGAGAATACCCGAATCTAATATGCGATTTTTCTGTTAAAGAGATTATACGGAATATCAATACCCAACTTTAACAGGGTCAAGTTGGTTTGCTCTACTCATTGAGCTGAAGAATCATTCACAGGCTTGTTGTCTAGTTTCTTATTTTTTTCTTCAAATTTTTCTGCATGTTTGGTCTTTTTACCATGAACATGCTGTTCATATTGGTATTTTTTCTTCTTTTTTTGCTTTGTATTTTTTTTGCACTGTGTTGTGAGGTGTGATTCGTTTTTGCCTCTTTTGAGGTGGTGTTATTTTTATTTTTGCACTGTGTTGTGAGGTGCGATTCTTTTTTGCCTCTTTTGAGGTGCCATTATTTTTTTAATGTGTTTTTGAGGTGGAATTTGATCATGTTTTCGTGTGATCTGATTCTGGTTTTTCATTATCTGCTAATAGTTGGCAACCTTGTTGATCTGTTATTCCTCTGTCCATTGCTTGATTGCTTTGCTATTTCTGTAATTTTTCGCATCTTAAGATTCTTCGATGTATATTTTATTCAATATATCCATGATTCATTAGTGCTCATTTTTTCCTATGCACTTTTTTTAAAAATTTGTGCCATGGATAAGTTGATCAGTGAACTATTTTGTTCCATAATTTTTGTTGCGAATTATGGCTATTATTATGTGGAATTGCTATGGGTGGACTATGTGGTTCAAATGAGTGGTTGGATTGAAATTTGTTCTCCTTTTGTTTTGTTTTTTTGGGAGAAATTGTTGTGTTAATTTCGTTCTTTGGATTCGATCGGTGTTTCACTTCTAGTTGTCGATATGCTCTCCCTGTTTTTTGGGCTCTAAATGTTCAATGAGCATTGCACACGAATGAAGTGTTAAAACAAGTTGTTTCCTGCTTTCCCACTACCGAATAGTTGAAAATGGTAGCACCACAATTTATCAAACAGGGTTCCCCCTTTCAGGCTACCAATTTTCACCTTCTTCCCAGATTTAAGGAAAGTCAGCATAGAGAATCCCAGGGAAACTGCAGAGAAAGTTATCAAATGCACCCTAGGTCTCTCTCTCTCTCTCACAAATGAGCATCTTGAGGGTTCCTTGCTCTCTCTCTCTCTCTCTGAAGCTAAGGGCTTGCCGTCTCTTTGAAGTAGAAAATTCATAATCCCACAGTCATCTCTCTCTTTCTCAATAACT
>NW_006499858.1:4277076-4328697 GCF_000471905.2 Amborella trichopoda
CCTCTCTCTCTCTCTCTCTCTCTCTCTCTCTCTCTGGTGTTGTTGTTTAGGTCTCTCTCTCTGGTAGCTGTGTTGTTGTTTAGGTATCATGCTCATGAGGCCTTGTTATATATTCTTTACAACTTCATTCTATTTGATGGCTTGAACCAGAGAGAAATTATGAGATATGTCACTGAAGATTTCGAACTTTGTTCTCATTTAGAAAATTCTCGATTGAGATAGTCTTTCACGAGAAAGGGGTTGGGAATCAATTTTCAAACCTGAAAAAATACATAAACTTATTGATTGACGATTTGTTTGGAAAAATTAATCGACCAATGACAATGAACGCCTTAAAACAGTTACTTTATTCAAGAGGGTTAATATGTTTGCTATTAACAAAAAGGTTAGATTGGTCCTCTATGTGTAAGATTGCCATTTTTGATACACTTAACTTGTGACAAAATTCTATCCATCCCATCAGTAAAATTTGTGTTCGTTACTTTAAACTAGGTTTGTGTTATTCTAATCTGATTCTAGAACAACCATTTTTGCAGTTGCTGATTCGTTATTAGAGTTGATTTTGCCGAGTGCATCTTGGACATTTCTCTCTGTCTAAAAGTTATTTTTTGTAAAAGGAAGCTTTTCATTAATCGAAATCCTGCCTGCTAGAATATATACTTTTGTCTAACTTCAACTTCCAAATGTGAGATTTACCAAATATACTAAATATAGTAAAGGGACAAAATATATATAATTTGGAAGTTAAAAAAGCAGTAGAATAATAATTGAATTCATATTCAGATACGAAATTAATGACTGCTAGTAGATGAGTTTCTTTGAGAAGCCTATGCATTGAAGTTTCATAGCCCACAAGATTGTCATACTCATAGTTTATTTCCTTTTATTTTTGTTTACGTTTTGCTTCAAAACTTAGTACTTTGATTATTCATGTTATGTGACCTCGATAAAGTATATAAATTATGTATGCATGTTATTCCTTTTAAAAAAATGATGTAACATGGATTTTCTCTATGAAAAGCATAGTTTAGTGGTTCTTGCTTTAAAACTTGTTGATTTTGATAGTTCAAACGCTAATTATTCTTGAAAAGATAGGACGTGCCCTGTCTACTCTTTGTTCTCAGTCCATATAGAGTCACGGTTCCTCTTATTACTTTATTATCAAATGCTCACCTAATGAGTGCTGCCTCATTGATTCCATCTCTTGTTATTCAAAGTATTCGGAGCTTTATGTGGTTAGAATCACCTTTCATATGTATCCCCTAATCTGCAGATTGTTTTAAAAAAACAGTCCGCCCAATGCCTAGGTCTAGGAAGCCCTCCTTGGTCGCTACCCAGGTGGCCTAGGTGCCCAATGCCCAGTCCTGAGCGGGCACTAAGGGCTTGGGCCCTGTTTTGTAAGAAAAGAGGCTCCTAAGATCATTTTAACCCACACATTAGACTTAAAAGAGCATTGGGTGTATTCTAAACCCCAAAATGTACAAAAAATCGAATCTGAGCAAACACCTAGTACCGATTGATTTTGCAAATTTCCTTGAATCGAAAAAAGAATTTGAGGTGTGAAAGCGTCCAAAGATGTACCCTTTGTTATTGGATTTTTTTTAGGGAGCTAGTGAAAGTATTAGAAGATTTTTTCATTGAGTTCTAGCTTGAACGATATCAAAAACATCCAAGAACATAGTATGGGTAAAAAAGTTAGTTTACAATCTATATTTGATCAGATTTGAGATGTCCTCCTTGGGTTCTAATATTTTTTATGATGACGTCACTAATGAGGATGATGAAGGGGAAGAGGAGGTGGGCTAGGTAGCCAATCTCTCAGGGTTCTAAGAGGGGTTTTGGGTCTAAGAGGCCTCATATGAAAGGGCCCATTGATGCTTTTTTTACAACTAACATGAGATTGCAGTTGAGAAAGGGAAGGCAAGGGGAATAACCAAGTGACACTAGAAAATAGATATACAGTGAGGTTATTATATGTTAGGTGGTTTTATCATGCTGACATTTCTTTTAATATTGTACGCTTAAGTAGCTTCCATACAATGTTGGAAGCAATTGGTCAAATTGGGCTAGGGTTGAAAGGCCCAACCCCTTATGAGCTTTCAAAGCCACTATTGAAGAAACAGGTAAAACACTCCAAGCAGTACCTCAAGTCCCATAAGGATAGGTGGGCTCAATTCGGGGTTTCCATAATGACTAAGTCGTGGAGTGATAACAAGAGTATCATGAGCCTATTGGTTAATTGTCCCTTTGGTACAATATTTTTGAGAGTGGTTGATGCTTCTGAAGAAGCTCATGATGCGCATTATATGTTCTCTTTTATTCATAAGGACATTGAGGAGGTTGGAGAGGAGTGTGTAATGCAAGTGGTCACAGATAATGGTGATCGTAATTTAGCTACAGCGCTTTTGCTTCACCAGATGAGGCCTCAAATATTTTGGACACCTTGCGTTGCACATTGCATAGACCTTATGCTTGAGGCTCTTAGTGACTTGTCTAGTGTTAAAGGGGCACTTTCTAATGCCAAGGAGGTCACAATCTTCATATGCAACCACACCATTACCCTTAGTATGATGCGTAAGTTCACAAAAAGGAGCTAGTGAGGCCCGAGGTCACAAGATCTGCTACTACTTACCTGAGTCTTAAAGAGCATATATAGTAGAAGGACCCCATTGAGATCTATGTTCACTTCAAAGGATTGGAGCAGGTGTAGGTGGTCTAAAGATCCCAAAGGAAAGTGGGTCCGTGATATTATTCTTTCTAAGGTTTTTTAGCGTGGAGTAAAGCACTTGCTAGTAGTATTTCTACCCTTGGTCAAGGTCTTGCGCTTGGCTAATTCTGACAAACCCCCCCCCCTCTATGGGCTTTATATATGATGCACTAGAAGGAGTTAAGAAGGAGAGAGCGGAGAAGGTGGGCAATGATGAGGCCCAGTATGGCCCAATTAGATAGCAAGTTTAAGATAAAATATCTGTTGATGAATTCATTTTGTATGAGTATGCTTTGAAGTCGTTTGGGAAAGAAATGGCAGTGAGAAAAGGGACAAACCAAATAGGATCCAGTTAATATATTTATTTGAAAATTTTCCGTTCAAGCTCGTAATGACTAATGTTGTATTTACCGTCTTGGTTTTCATAGCCCAATGTCTTAAGTTCCATTCCTATGTAACCTTGTCAAAAAAAAAAAAGTTGTATTTTAAATTTTCTAATTTTTTTTATGATAATGTTACATTAACTATAGAGCTTGCATCCAAATTACTGCCCAATGGTGGAGCCAACATGGGAATAGTACTCCAAACCTCCAGAAGATGGCTATTCGGGTCTTGAGTTTAACAACTAGCTCTTTTGGTTATGAGCAGATATGGAGATCGTTTGAGATGGTATTTTTAGTTCCATTCTTGTTTACAAGTTCATTTTTCTATTATGGAAGATATAGACATAAAGTACATTAGCACCAATTTAGATGGCTCAAGTAATAGTAGTACTCACACATTTTTCTTATAGGTGTATACAAAGAGAAGAAATAGGCTTGAACAAATGAAGCTCAATGATTTGGTATTTGTTAGAGAGAATCATAGGCTTAAGGAGAAGTTCAATTAGCAAAAAAGGGATCCCATTGCTTCGAAGGATAAGGAGAATGTTACTGAGTGGTTGGATGAAGACCCTAGTATTGAAGAGGTTTTCCATGAGGATGGTTTGACATGGGATATGGTTGAGGAGGCTTTGGATCTAGCTTCTGATTCTAGGTAGGCTACTTGAGCAACAATGGCTACTGGTACTTCACAAAGGGTAAGGGAGATAGAAGAGGAGGAGGTAGATTCAGAAGAAATTGAGGAAGATTAGCAATATGTTGAAGAGGGTGATGATTCTGATGATGATGGCTTATATTCATGTGGAGATGCAAGTTATTATGAAGATTCTGACTAATGACGATTAAAGAAACAAAGATCTCCTTTCTCTTCTTTTGTATCTCATCTTGTCTTTGATATTGCAGCCTCTTGTATTGGACATTTCGATTATTCCTTTTATACTTTTATTGGAGACTTGGAGTGAATGTGACATGTCTATGTGCGTGCAACTCTGTGTTGTGATCATGTGCCACTATGGAGTATGGATTGGAGAGTTGGAGACTAATACACCGTGAGTTGTTTATGTTTTTTCGCCAAATTTTCAATTATTTGAAGTTTTAAACATGTTTCAGCATTCATGCATATATATATTTGCATGGAAAAAATTAGTTGGAATACATATAAATGCAAAAAATACAAAATTAACACAAATATCTGCATATATGTGCGTTTGGACAACATATATCCATATCTCTAAAAACATTTATCCCTGGGCACCTGAGGTTCTTGGCGCCCACCTAGGGGCTGGGCGCTGGTTGCCAGGCCGGCTGCAGTTGCTGCTGCCTGGGGGTTGCCTAGCATTTTTTGAAACGTTGAATTTTCTAACTTTGACATTTCCACTGTTTGTCAAAAAAAAGTTCTTTATTTATTTGCAATGTAATTACCAAGCACTGTCATTCGTTTGTTAGCTATATCTACTATTCATCCATGAGTGCTTATGTTGGTTTTATAAGTTTTTTGGTTTGACCTTATGAAAAAGTCCTCTCTATTTCATTCTGCTCTTTTCTTTTCATTTGCCTTCTTTTTTTGTTCTCACTTTATCTTATTAATTTTTGCTTTGTTTGCCTGGGATTAATCTGCAAAATATAACAACACATTATTGTGAGGATGAAGCTCTATTTCTCCTGTTAAATGATCAGGAGGAGCCATTGAATAGCATGGAGAAAGAGGAAGAGGTGACTAATTACATTCCCGCCCCTATTGGGGTTATGAAGAGGTACTATATTTGTTGACTGTAGATTTATATGAAATGTTTGTGAGGAGGATCTTATCCATGAAAGCAAGCACTTGTATGGATCTGGAGGAATACTTTATTAACAATGCAACTCAATACTTTGGCTTTGCAAGTAATGATTGTTGTTGAAAGTATAGAGTGTAATGAGTGTTGTTCATATTAATCAAAGTGAGAGGACACTATTGTTTTAATTGCTATAAGGAAACCATAGTCCCTAAGGCCGTCACATCCATTGAAATGGACCTACTATCTACTCCAACCCTGTGAGGGCCATGGGACTATGGTTTTCCCATAATCATTGGGACTGTGGTACTTTCCCTTATTTGAGTGAATAAAAGGTCGTTTTCCAACTACCCACCAAGTCAACTCTACTCACCCCTTGCCATGTTTTGTAAATGAAAAACTTGGGCATGCTCAAGTTTATGGGTACATAGAAGTTTCTGTGTTGTTTTATCACCTAAATTCTGAGGTGGTAGTGATGCTGTTTTAACTTGGTGGCGAGCAGGATTTGAACCCAATCACGTGAACCATTGTTTCTCGTTTCCTTCAAAAATTTGATAAACTACCCGAGTTTCTTTGAGTTCTCTGTTCAACTTGGCAAGTCTACTGGGTTTTGACAGGGACTAAACCTGTGAGTAGTGGCAAGGTTTTTGAAAATCTTATGCTTGCGGTTTTTGTTCCATTGCTTGTGTCAGAGATGCCCCACAATTAGTTGCCTTGTTAAAAGAAATGAAGGAAGGATTGGATTCAGTCAGGAGCAAAGTGCAAGCCCTTGCACAAAAGGTCTGAGGAATTTTTCCATAACCCATTCATGATGTGACTTGTAATGAAGACAAAAAAATTGATGTTGTTTTTTACTTCTGTATTTTATCAGGTGAAGGAAAATCAATTTCCAACAGGGGAGGGGATAAGTTATCTTGAAGCAAAGCATCTGCTTCTTCTAAGTTATTGCCAATCAATTGTTTATTATCTTCTTCGGAAGGCAAAAGGCTTATGTATTGAGGGACACCCCGTTGTCTGGAGCCTCGTAGAGATCAGATTATTCCTAGAGAAGGTTTGTCTGCATGTAGTGATATTTGTGGCAAACATATATTATATATAAGTGGACCATGGAAAAATCATAGTCCATAAGAGTCATCCCTATCAATTGATTGAAGATCTGTAATGAAGAGGATACCAGTTGTTTTGCTTATTTATAATGTTGAGAATACCTGCTGTTGGGATGCTGTCGGGATAATACTCTTTTCTGGTGGATCCCATTCTCTTTCCACTGTCGTACATCACTTTCATGGATGGTGATGACTCAGTCAAATACTGTTTTCTGTGGTCCCTTTGATCGTAGTGTACTATTCTAAAGATTTTACGTTTCATTTACCTATGTGAATGTTATTTGACTTTCCAAGGGTTGGACTTTCAAAATACATATTTCTGGATTTTGATATCGGTTTCTCTGACCTTCTTATAATACAGATCCGTCCAATTGATAAGAAACTTCATTACCAAATTGAGAAGCTGACAAGATCAGCTAATGACGCATCAACAAAACTGGCTTCTAATGGGAACGATAACGATGCCTCTGTGGACAACAAAGATCTTTTGAAATATAGGCCAAATCCAGACCTGCTTGTGGATAAATTAGATCAGACTTCCCAGGTGATTGGAATCATGAGCTTTTGTTCTGTCGTCGGGTTTTCTTATCAATCAAGGAAATACATAACCATTGTTTAAGTTTCAAAGTTTTCTTAATGGTCAGAAATCTGAAGGTATTCTCATGGATTTTTTTTTAAATGTTCTTTCTCATGGAAGTTCAGGGTCGTGAAGGTGTGTACCGTCCGCCCATGTTTGCGCCTACTTCTATGGATGAGGAGAAAAGCTCAAAACAGAAAAGATTGGAGTCAAGAAAAGGGAAGGAAGCGCTTAGGCAAGCTAAAAATAGTGGTTTTGTTAAAGACCTAATTGACGACTTGGAAGGACGACCTGAAGAGGTAGATCTTTTGTGTGTTTCTAAACCATGTGGGTTTACTTCTTTTTCATTGTTTTGATGATAGAGAATATATTGTAATCCAAAGGACTATGAGAGACCATTGTCCATTGGTTCATGTCCTGTTCATGTGGGTCCCACCCTTCTTCAATCATTGTCCATGCTGGCAATTGATGATTCTGTTGAATGATACCATACTTTCTCTTTGATGAAGATAATATTAATTATGTTGTGTAACTTCAACTTGTTGACAGATTCGAGAAATGGTTGGGCACGAAAGCAAGGATCTTACTAGGATGCGGGCAAGGTTTGAAGAGCGTGCAAGAGTAGAGGAAGAACTCTTCACCCGTGTTCCAATATCAAAGATGGAGAGAAAGAAAATCAAACGCCTTGAACGGTCAAGAAACGGGTATCAGGGGATTTATAATGCTTTAATGTTATGGTCATTCATATTGACATTTACATTTGATACACATCTTTCCTGTATAAATATTGTTTTGTGACATTATTGCATGACAGGCTACTTGGTTTGACGGATGACTTCTATGGTGACATTGCTGGTTTGGTAGCAACCGAAGAGAGTGGCAGGAGTCGTCCTTCTGACCATTCAAATTCCATGAAGGAAGAAAGGAAGTTTAAGAAACGTAATGGCAGGAGTCGTCCTTTGGACCATACAAATTCTGGGAAGGAAGAAAGGAAGTTTAAAAAAAGCAAGGTTAATTTTCGCAAGTGAATGGTTCTATTGTACAAAGTAGATTATCCATCAATCAGTGTTATAGTTGTCTGGTTTCTAATTCCGGTAAGCAGGAAAAGCATATTTCTCTGTGATGTATTTGCTGTGAAGGTCTCTGCTTTTAGCAGTTTATTGGACATTATATGACGATATCATCTACCCATTATCTCAAATGTGTGGCACATGAATTTGCTAATTGTTTTAATGCATTTTTTTGGGTAGTTCAGTGGTAGGAATTGAACTTGGGATATAGTGTTGTTGAAATCAACTGCTAACCACTTAAAAAGTCCAAGCCCAATTCCTAACCACGCTTGTACATTCTTAAATTTTGCGACTGTTTTATTGTTCTTACTGGCATGCCCACTTTAAGATGTGCTACTTCATATTTATGTACACCAAAATTATGCATAATGCCCAAGACCTTGTTATAGAAAGATTCCACCCACCCAAATAAAGAACCGTTGCAAATCAACAAATAATGTGGTTATGGTGTTTTCTAGGATGACCTCCGGGGATTTGGTACATCTCACACCGGATTTTCTTGCATCAATGGCACACCCTAAATTAGGTAAAAGTCAACTCAAGAACTCCAAGTGGGGAACCTTGAAACCTCAGGTAACGTGACTTATGTGGTTTCTCTGTCTCTCCGGGGTTGGTTTTCTTTCACATCTAGGGTTTTCTCTGTAGAGCTCCTAAGAACTTTATTTTTTTTTGGTCACGAGCATCTCTAGGTAACTTTATAATGTTCTTCACATGTGCGGCAACCAGTAGGAATACCTTCTTCGATCTTTAGACCATGGAGAGTGCCTTTCTCCATCACATGCGCATAACTTGTTGAAAAAGTTCTCCTTTTCAATATTTTCAACTGTGCTTTTAATAGAGAAGAATAGTAGATTAGTATTCGTGTAGCCGATCCAAGTTTGTTTGTTGGAAAAAGGTGTTGACTAAGATGATGATGATATAGCTCAAATGCCCTATTGAGACTTTTTAACTTTTTCCTAAATTTTTAGCAACATTAGCGAAGCATTTTCTCTTTTTCTACCATGTGAAATGCCGTCTGAGAACACCTTTGTGGAGATTATATTTTCTCTTTTTCTACCATGTGAAATGCCGTCTGAGAACACCTTTGTGGAGATTATATTTCTCAGATATGGATGTTCTGAGGAGAACAGTAGGGTATCAATTGCGGTCCCATAGAGGTCTTTTTCTCTCTTAAATGCTGAAATTCTTCTCTTACAATCTCAATACTTTTTGTTGATTTTGTTAAAACTGAAACGCTCTTTTAAATGATCATGAACTTCCCTATGAGTAGGCTTATGTTCTCCCAAACATGGCTCTCATGGAGAACAACCTGCCCATGGTGAATCCTCTCTCTTCTCGTACTGAACACATTCTGTATTGTTTATTTTATTTGGATGGTATAGAATAGACTTATTCAGAAACAATATTAATACATGATACATCTTTTCAGACAGTGTCTGATGTTTAATGTGCATCGTCTAAATAAAATAGATGGTATAGATCGTCTAAATAAAATAAATGGTGTAGATTAGTGCAACCACAAATAAGGTGGCAACCTTATATAAACTTTTTTTCTTATTTAATTAACATTAGTGTTGACGTAGAATTTTGGTTTTGACTTCACCTTTTTCGTTAGTCGATCTATGGGTTGAGAAACTTTAATTTCAACATTGCACCTTAGAGTGACCTTAATGATTCTGAGGATGACTTTACATCCCTACCTCTAGTTCATTATCTCACACTTCCGAAAATAGGAAAGTTTACCATTTCAATCCAATCTAATATGCGCTCATGGTTTCCAATATTTTGCAACATTATTATTTTGAAAAATCTAAAATCTCATCAGTCTTTATTTGGCTCTAATCCATAATCACAACCTCTACTTATGGACGCCACCCACATATAAGACGTGTGGCTGTCATTCCCAAACATTTGATTTGAACAGATTATTAGAATAGCTTCAGTAACAACATCACAAGTCAAACTCTTTAGCTTGATTGGACAATCTTAAGTATTAAACCCGTTATCTTGATTGGACAATCTTTTAAGTACTTTATATTTTTGTAAATCATTTTGATCTTAAGTATTTTATAATTTTGTAAATCATTTTGAGATAAAATTTGGGGTTTGTGTACTACTCATAAGAGCATGCATAATAAAAATTAGAAAAGCATATATATATATTTAATATAAATAACAAAAATACAGCTGAAATTTAAAAGGGTATTTTCGTTATTTATTTTTAGCATAAATAATTTTTTCTATTTATTTTTTTTTTTTTTTTTTGATGTGTTCCCTACAAGAACTAGACATACTTTAAATTTCATGTCATAATGATTTATAATTTTTTTTAAAAATAAAACAATGTTGAACGTATTATAAAAGTTACATAAAGATCGATCGGTTCTTTTATATGTAGGTAGCACAAGTAAAGATTTTGACATATAACAGCCTCTTGGTTACCTCTAGCAGCCAAAGCCTCAATCTTTATTATCTATAGAAAATGGCTAAAATCTCAATCTTTAATGGCTCCCAGCCAAAACCTTCATTTTTTTTTTAATTGGATTAAGTCATACATAAAGACATCTTATTGGCCCTAAATCAAATGTATAAAGAATGAAGAAGAAAATCACCATTCAAATATTTGGGAAAATTTGGGTTTCAATTTAAGTTAAACAGGTAACTGGGAAAATCTTCAGAATCACCACCCTCAAAGAAATTTAAACTTTGTTTATTAAAAACTTCCCAGTCCGACTCAGGCTCACCCAAGTTGGACCAGGCACCCTAACTGAGTCAACCTCTCTTGTTCAACCTAATACTCTGCATGCCTCAAGCACACAAATGGGCTGTACGAACAGCCATATCAATGCAGTGAATCCCCTGAAAGAATTTTGAAGCTGAATGGCACATACTCGTGCCAGAGAAAGAGCTAAAGCTAATTTAATGTGTATTTCGACCCCTGAGAAATTTGAAGCTGAATGGCGCATACTCTTGCCAGAGAAAGAGCTCTCAAATAATTTAATGCATGTGCATTTCAACAAATGGTCATAGTTCACGATATTTAACAAAGAATACTTTGAATTACAGATAATGAGATATTTGTTCCCACACGGACCAGATATACTTCCAAAACTCTCAAGCACCACATTGTGACTATAGAACTTAAATAAGTACATGAATTTCACAATGGGAAAAGCTTATCAAGAACTCAGCGAACCACCAGCTCTCAAGATTCTTATTCCGTTCTTATAATCAAAGTCGGTACTGAGCATGGCGAGATATTTTAGAAGCTACCAACAAAATCGAATAGAATGCATGGTCTGTAAAATAATATACATTTGCTCTCACCCTCCTCTTTTTGTATTACCTGAGAGAGTGCTACCCGGGGTCAATCAACCATTAGAACTTCACGAAAGGTAGACCCTCAAAACCAAATCAACCACAACTTGGAAACACTGGTGCAGGTTCCTAGGTATCAATAGTTGGGTAGGCAGATCCCTGACCAGAATGGTGGCCACTGCCATTAGCCTCAGAGCTAGTGTTGAAAGGTGATGGTTGCTCACCTGAGTGTGATGACTTCCGGGACCTAGGGTTTTTTGGTGAGCCCATGTAAGGTGTGAAGTCACCATTGGGCACTGTATAGTAAGAGGACGGCAGCCCATGTATCTTTGGTAGACCAGTTGCATCAGTGGCCGTACTAGAGCCTTTCAAAATGCTATCGGTCTCAAGTGGCAGTTCATCCAATGTCTAGGACAGAGTAGAATGGATAATGTCAGTAAACATTGAATAGTGGTTGTTAGGGATAGGTAGTTGGGTTAAGGTTACAAAAGTCAACAGGATGCCGTCATTTATATTTTGGGACAGTTAAATGCGGAATATGGTCGTCATACCAGTATGGTCATAGGGCTCATGACCATCCAATCAATCAACGAATTCGTCAGTGATAGATGGAGAGTGGGTCCCCAAGCATGTCATAGAAGTACATCTCCTTCTCCATCAACCAATGTCCAACCCATGGATTGATTGGTGATGACTACAATGACCATGCCGTTATAATGACCATATGGCTAATTCTAGGCTATTCCTAATATTTTTGATGCAGTATGACTTCTTGGGTGACTCACTAAGCACAACTCAAATGCATTTTTCAGAAAAGATTCCGACTATCTTGAATAATTTTGCAAAATAATAAATGAACCTAAAAATATTACAAAATTACACAAGTTTTGTTTCTTTTTTTCCTTGAGAGAGAGAGAGAGAGAGAGAGTGTTCCCATAGCCTCATGTTGCAAATCTTTCAGCTAAAAATTTCAGCAATTTTGTAGAGAAAAATTAGATAATTCCTTTGCAAATTTTAAAATGTGTAAGGTCAGTTTGTTCTATTTTTTTTTATTCTTTGACTGATACACAATGGTCGTCTTGTTACTTTGAACCAGTAGCTTTCACGTGATGAAATCTTTCAATGATTGTCTAATTGTTTTACCAATAAGAGGCAGAAGGCACTCACTCGGAAGGCTTGTTGCAAAACACGGAGGATTTCACGACTGCGTTTCCGTTTTGTTGCTATCTCTTCAGGCTCCTGCAGCATCTCTTCAAAAATATTTTCTCTGCTTACATCCAAAAAGGAAATTTAGCCATAAGCCAATGCTAAAAACAAATGATTGACATATAAAAATGAACACGGAAGTTTGAAAATTTGATTAGACAGCCATCCTACCTGTATAGTTTCCTAATAAAGACATTGTGAAGCTCTCTCTTCGCATGGTTAACCTACATAGAAAGTCACATAACAAGCATCATTGAGTGCACAACCAAGGTATCTCTAGGTAATTTAAAAGTTCAAAGATGCATAAAAACCCCCCTCTTCAATAAACCTATGTTCTATTTGAATGACAGATTGAAGATCACAATCATACTTATTTTCTTTTCAACTAGCTTCTACCAACCCAAACCTTGGATACGAGGGCACTGCAAAAAGCAGCACTCCCAAAACATCGTTAAGAATGACTGTAAGTCAAGAGGTAGATCAACTAGATTTGCTCTTTGGGGAAACAAACTTAAGGGTCCAACCCTAAGTATCCCATACACACACCTGAGCTATCTACCACTAGGCTAAAGCCTACCACTAGACTATAAAGCCCAAAAGACGCAACTTTTTTTTTTTTGATAAATAAAAATGCATACTCATACTTCCCTTTACATTCTAAGTTTTAAACCAAGCATTCAAAGGAAACAGATTAAGTGAACTAAATGATTAGCCTTATTATAGGATGCAAAATCGAGTTACTGCACACAGATATCGTCTAATGAATTGTGCCACCTTGTCTGCACCAGGATCACTGCTTCAGCCAGGCTTTCAATTACCAAATAATTGCCATCAAAGTGGCAATCTAGAAAGTAGAAACCCTCGCAAATTGTACTTCCATGCCTCCTCGACCCTCTAGGGGCTGGAATGACTATTCATGATGGTATCTCACTCTCTAAGAAGATCATCCACTCTTACCCCCCTAAACTTCTCCCGTGAAAGAAAAACCCACAAACTTAAGCTCATGATAGAAGGAAGCAAAGAAATCCATGAGGCTATACTTTTAGGAGGCGATTCACAACGATACCAATTACTGCACAATTCAGCATAGTTTGTCATGTCAACTTCAGTGAAGGTTCAGTTAACATCAGCCATCTGCTGTTGACAGCAGATGGGTGATGTTACCAGTAACATATTCAACGGGGATTACTATATATAACAGAAGGGACAAGATAGAGAAACTAATTTCCTTCAATGGGTGGTCACTCAATTTATAGATCTTTCAAAAAACTAATCGGGAAGTTTATCATAATACACTGAAGGAGATGAATTATTTAGCACATTACACATCTCTGTTGATTCAATTTCCAAAAGCCCATCAAAATACATGTGCCATGAATTGAAATAGTTGAAAAGGGAAAAATGTTAAATAGTTCATAACTTGGGTGTATTTTGATAAATTTCCCAAACTAATTTATCCTTTTTCTGCAACTTTCAGAGTCACATAAAACTTAGTTTGTTGATGCGCGGCGAAAACAGTATATTACCAACTATCAATGAACATTGTTTTTCCCCCTTTCAGTGAATTAATCAATGACTGTTAGTTTAAGAATAGAAAAATATAGACTGGCACATTATTAAATCTAGAGAAATAACACGAATGTGGCAGAACAATGGAGGAAATGTATTTGAGAGACTTGTCATCCCCTGTGTGCATATCAGGGAAAATTTACAGTACAGGTCAAGCATGCTTAGGGATTGGATGTCTGTGATGAAAAAGGGAAAAGCACATAAAGGTGAGGATAAGACGATTATGTAGACAACCATCTAAAGGTCATTTGAAGTGAAATTTTGATGGCAGCTCTTTCTGGAATTCGCTCAATGGATCATCTACTATTTGCAGAAGCAGGATGCGAAAGGAATTTGGTACTTATCCTTGACCACTTTAGCATCTAGTGAGTTACTCCTAAACCTCCTATGGCTCCCATGTTATCTTGGTCCCAAGTTCCCTTCACAGCGAAGGTGCCGCCAGATTATTAGAAATGTAACCAAATGTTGACAACATCTCAAAGATATGCCATTGAGAAGAAATTGGATGTATAGGATGTGATGCGTCAAAGTTGCTTAATAGAGGGGTATGTTAAAAGGAAAGAAGGGAAAGAACATTGTGACGAGTACCATTTCTATCTTTCAACCATCAAGCATCCCCCAACTTTCTCTTTCTCTCTCTGGAATCCCTCTCACATTTTCTCATTCATCTCCCCATCTCATTCATTTTCTCACAATCTCCTCCCACTCAAACTCCAATACTCCCTCTCTCTACGTTTTCTCACAATCTCATCCCACTCCAACTCCAAGACTCTCTCTCTCTCTCCCCCCCATCTAACCCAGAACTTCATTGCCAAGCTTTTCCCTCAACCTTAGATAGGTTTATTTCTCTCTAGTTGATGGTGTAGAAAAAGAATGGCAATTGAGGGTGTGGCAGACAGTATGCTGGAGCAGATTCTTCTATTCGAGCTTGTGTGGAAGGTGGTAGATGTGGTTTTGAGAGAGAGAGCGAGAGAGAGAGAGAGAGAGAGAGAGAGAGACAGGGAAGGATGAGGAGAGAGAGATTCAAATAGAGGAAAGAGTGAGAGGCCAGGCAGAGAGAGAAGGTGTGGAGGTTGCTAGAGAGAGGATGAAGCCAGGAAGAGAGACAAGAAGGAATTTGGGATTTCTAACCAAAAGTAAGAATACAGTGGCAACCTTTTATCCCAATCCAAACGGTTTCTCAATCAACGAAAGTATTTTACTTCTCAGTTTTGACTGAAATTCACTTGAAAATTGCGTTATGGCTATTTGAAGATGGGTTATTTTGGTCAATTTATTATTCACGCCCCTTTCTAAATGTTATCCACTGTTTTTCAGGGGGTGTGAAGAATAGATTAACCCTATAACCTACATGCATACATATATGTATATACATACACATTATACATATACATAAACATATATATTCTTCATAAAACAAGCTCTCATTTCATACTGATAAAGCCTCATTTTTTGCCAGATTACGATTATCCAGAGTTTTTGATGCATTTGAATGTTTTGCATACTTGTAACTTCATGTGTGATTCTCTGGCATTCTTTTTAATACAACAAGCATAAGTTAACTTAAAAAAAGAAACTCATATGGAATGATATAAACAATGGTTCTCGTCATACTAAATCAGATTACAGCGACAGGCCCTTTAACATGGGATAACCAAGTTGTAAATGTGTAACTTACCAAGAAATGCATTATTGCCTTCGGAACATAATCCTGGATGTTCTTTCTAACAATATCATAGTATGATCTCAAAAGCAATTTTGTCACTCCTATTTCAACTGCCTCCTGCTCTGTTTGTGTCTCCGAGGGCCTCAGGATGCTAGGAGGCTAAAAGCATAATAATAATGCATCAGTCAACCCAAAAAAAACAATGATTTAATTTATTAACATTGGTGTTACCTCTTTTAACTGGATCATAGAGAAGGAGTTCTCCAAATTATGAGCAGGTTCACCATATGATTTGTTTGTAAAGTTCTCCCTTGCACTTGCACGGCTCTCACTACCTCCAAATATTGATGAGATGCCCCAACTTGACCCAGAGGTGCCTCCTGTTCAGTATTAGTGACTCAGTGGAGGACTAAAAATTTGTATGCATAATGGGAACATTCTGCTTTCCATTAATATGTAAATTTGGAGAAATTTTCAACTGTCAATCAATAAACTACAATAAAAATGTAAGTAGAGTGGATAAATCAGATCATGGTTGTGTTAGTGTAGTGAAGAAACAGAATACCATGGGATAATCCATGAGATAATCAATAATATAAGAAACAGTGCGATAATTTCTACGAGTATGCAAAACGAGGGGCATATAGAGAGTGACTCCGACTGCAGTGCCTAATACAATTTAGACGAGGTTAGCTCAGATCACTAATCAGTTCAGTTAGAATTTATACAACTCAAAATATATATTCACCAGATACCAACTTACCAGCTGATCCTGGTCTCTCATTATTTGCAACCGGTCGAATCCCCTATTTCATTACAGGAAAAGAAAAACATCATTAAGACATGAAGGAAACCAGTTAACAAATATTATGCTAAGTTCACTGCAAGCAGCGTTTTCAGAACAAGGGAGTTCTAATATCAAAAGAATGCTACTTCATTTCACTGGAAACGCAAGCATATGATAGTGAACGTTACAATGTCTACAAACCTGGTCAATAACCCCGTTTGCAGTAGATCTCGCAAGAAGTGCACGGGACTTCTGAGTCCTATCTGACATTTGAATTTTGTCAGATTCTACCCCATCCTGAAACCAGAATGCAGATTCCATTTAAGAATGCTTCTTATTTGACTTAAGATTGGGCTTGATACTGTATCAGAGACACACAATAGCATGACCAGAGGAAGTAACCTTGGCTTTTGGCAAAGTCGCTGATAACCTAGAAGACTTCAATTGCTGGGTGGCCATCTCTACAGCTTTACTTCCGCCAATAAAATTCGGGTGTGAAGTATTTATATAATCCATCTTCAAAATCAATACACATTCATCAGTATAGATGCTAAATAATGCAGAAAAGTACTGATCCAGATAGATATGAATAAATTTAAAATTGCAGTCATCTATGGCAGTACTCAAAATCAGAGGCACAAAACAAGAGGTGAAGAAGCTGCAGGAAATTGCATAGGGAATTTCCTTAGCCATGTTTCCCAAAAATCTCATTCATGTACATACACTTGTAGACACCCACTTTTGAAATTAGTAAATTTTTCCTGAGTTCCTGAACCCTAGGGACAACCATAACCTAGTAGACCTCAGTCATCTTTTCAGACCTAAAACCCAAACTTTAGACTTATCCAAGCCCGAAATCAGCCATCCTAGATAGCCCTAAGCCTTATAAACACAGGAAGCTAACCTAGACACCAATCCTACACCCAAAACCTGAAAACCAACACCTTGAAGGCCTAGCCCTCTAGACCCCTCAAAACTCACCCACATTGGGCCAAATTTTATTCTACACTGAAGAGGAGATCAATAGCTTTCCAACAGTCCAAGACTCAGATGAATCTGATTTATGGTTTGTGAGTTGTGGACCGAACGAATTTGTTCGTCTCAAATTCGATTCAGATCCAATCCCCAGATGCCTGGGGGGCGGCGTCCAAAGCAAAAGAACACCTAAGCACTGGGAGATCCAGCGTCTAAACCCTATTCAGATGTCCAGAATTCCGGTATCCACCCAAAAATCGACCCAAATGTCGGGAGTCTGGTGTCCTCAAACTTAACCCAATCAAACTGACTTTTGACTTTTGAGAGATAAACATGTTGGAAACTTCTGCAAAACGCGTGGGGATGTGTGGAACAATCTATAAAAAGGCCCAAAACGTACGAAACTCCTAGATCTGAACCTTCTTAGAAACCCTAGCCATAAACTTAATCCTAGAGAGAGAAACCCTAGGCTAGTCTAAACCCTAGGTATCCAAAAAAACCGTGATTTTCAATTCTAATCATATAATTTCATTGTTAAACTAAGCCCTAGGAAGATAAACCTACGCATTCTTCATGAAGAAAAATCGAAGGAGCACCGTGTAAACAACCCGCGGTCTGATACAGGCACCAAATCCAAATTTAACTTTAGTTGAATTTGTTTTTTTAGTTTTGGGGTATTCCGATAGGATTTGATTGATCTTAAGCCATATCTGCCAGCGGTTCTCAAATAACCTTGATCTACCAAGATCTGGATTCTTTTTTAACCATAATTTGAGGGACCCCACTAATCTTTATCGTTTTTTATTTTAACTCGTTTAAAGCATAAATTTGGGGAAGTGTCATATGAGGTCTCACCCGATATGCATTGTAAACAATAGTACAAACTAATAAAGAGATAGATGCAAGAAATATCACCACATGGGTGGCAGTAAGGATAGAGTCCAACTTTCCAACTCTTGCAAGACAATAAACCAAAAGAAAACAAGCCAAAAGACAACACTTCCATGAAACCTTAAGGCAAGAACAGAATTGTTGGGATTGGAAGTGGGATCAGGATAGTGACCAGGATCAGGAGTGGGTTATAGTGAAAGGCTAGAAGATCCATTTAGTTGGGAGCGCCTTTCGTACAATGCATATGTTATAGATTGAGATCCCTAAATGTTAGGGATCGCAATCCTCCCAACCATAAAGAGTAAATATAGCTTCGGACTATATATACTCTTCAAAATAGGGTTCTCCTTATTTAAAACCAGCAAGCGATGTACCTATATTAAAAGTATGATTGCATTTTTAGCTTGGCTATAATAAAGAAAATCATCAATTTCGTATCTTGGTCTTTAAGATGGGGATCGAAATCCCTAATAGTAAAATCAAGATCCCAAAATTAAAAAATTGAGTTCCCTTAAAGATCCCTTTGCCAGAGCACAAGAGAGAGAGATTTGTGAGTGGCACTGTCACGTAGGTTGGGAGATCTCAGCAACTATGCACAAGACAGGTTCCACACAGCCATGGTGTCCTATATCTTAAGAAAATGTTGATAAAAATTAGACAAAAGGAAATAGATTTAAATCTATATCAGCGGGCAAGTATACAAGGATAGATTTCACTCGAAGAAGACATGGCAGATTTTTACAGGCTAACAAATGGAAAAATGCTTAAGGGCCACCATTTTCCAGTCATTTGGCATTTTCACCATGTCAACTTTTCTCAGAAACAAAGGAATCACAGTAGAAATTCATAAGTTTGGTATGCATGGTGAAGAAACAACAAAGAAAATCAGTGGTGATGAGAAATTATCTGATAAGGCATTAAAATACTAGCAATGAAAATTAAAAGTAAATCTAAATAACAGAAAACAGGATTCGCACTTGGAAGTGATTGATTAACGTGTTGATGATCGGCTTTGACCTGCCATTGAAACCAAACCCAACACACACACACCCACCCCACTTCTGAGGCTTCCCCAAAAAATTATTTTTAACAGTCACCCAAAAAACTCATCTTTATATGGAACTCACATGTTTAAGCATGGTTATTTTAGGAACAAAGTCTAACACACCCTTGCAAGCCTGTATTTAGCAATATGGTATGGATAATAGTCGAACCAATAAAAAAATAATTGACTTGATTAACAAAATTGGCAAACAAATTGTAAAAATAAAACCACAATCCAAGAGTGATGGAAATGCCATGGAAAAGGAGAAATAGCTAAGGGAATTAAACCAACACTTGCATAAGAAATATGCCAAAACTGGAAAATAGATGTAAGTAGAATTGAGAAAACGGAAGAAGAAGAGATGATATATGCCAGCCGACCTCATTAGCAAATTTAGTGATCAAGTTAGAAAGCAAAATGCAATCTCCTAACTGAAGGATATACTTCAGAACAAGAACTAGCTGAGCATAAATTAACGGATGATCCCAAAATGAAGAATACCAAACGAATAGAAAATAGGTTTGAGCAAGACAAAAAGAAGATTAGGTAAAAAAGAAACTCAAAACAAGACAAGACTGAGAGCTGAAGATAAAAAGACAATTCACCAGCATCTTAAAAAGAGTATTAAATTGTTAACCAGAAAGCATCTTAAAACATTAACAAAAACTTTGAAAGAAAAGGACTCGAATTCCCCTCTTAGTAGTAGCATAATCATTCACCAACTTCAAATTCTCCATATCCACGAGGATACAATTTATCTTCCAGCCATTTAGATGCTCATATTTAACATTATACTAATTCACATGTTCAACAAATTTTACAGAATAAAATGTGATAGTGGAAAGAAGTTGAAGGCCGCATGCTATATTGTCAGTGTGAATGCCAGCAGCTCATAGAAATTCCATCATCATAGATGAGAAACAACCAAAATTTCCAAAATAAAGGCAAATGAAACCGGGGGAACAGAAAAGAGAATCCCCAAATTGACCATCAGAAAGTGTGATGGAGAAAAAAGAGATAACACACAACCCAATCCAACTATCGATCACATTCCACGTGTCCAAAAATGCCTATTATTTTCCTATGGGCATGTTAATCAACCTTGAAGACTTATAAGACACTGAACCAAACGTATTAAACTCTTTCAGTTTACAAATGTTGAACGCATCAGAAAATAAGCTCAATGATAATTCCGATTGTTTCATATAGATCACACTACAATATTACAGGTCAGAAATCAAGCATACCTCCATTTCAACTATGTGGCCAATCATTGTCTCAACAGGTCCCAAACCTTCTCGCAAGAAGTTTCCAATAACTTCATCCAGGCGTCTCCTCAAAACAGGAAACCGCTGCAGCTCAACAGCCTGGCATCGATGACTCATCTGGATTGATTGGAAAATATGTTACCATTTCCACAGATTCAGAATTTCAAGACACAGACTAACCGTTGGTGACTGATAAAGACAGGCATGCCAAAACCCATTTACCCTTTTTCATTGTAAATCCATATACCTTTATTAACTCGTCGTATATAAATCGTGCACACTGAAGGCTTGGATCTAAAAGTCGAGCGATCTGCCTTTTTATCAAGACTTCAAATGGTACCTAAATATGCATATACATAACTTTGTTTAAGTAAAAATGACAGGTATTGGTATTCCAACTTGTTAAATAAAATAAACACCTAATTCACGCTCGAATGATGTTTTACCCACCTCAGGTACAAACAAAGCATTTTTGGGGCCAGTAGCATTCTGAATAGCCGTTCGAATATCTTCATCAGTTAGATCATCACAGGGATCAACTTCCTTCAATAATTCATACATAGTATTAGATCATGAAGACAACCTCTGTAGGAACTTAACACTAATCGACTTGGGAGGATCACTGTAGGAGTTAACACCAAAGGTCTAAAGCCCAAGTCCTCACAGTCCTGACTCGGCACTAAGGCGAGTCCAGCACAAGACCAGTAAGTTTTAATAAGAAAATTTAAAAATTATTGAATGAGGTGGAGGGTTGGGCAATTCTGGGGTCTTTCGGCTCAGAATCATTAACCTCCCGATCCGGTCCGACTCGGGAAATCCTAAGTCAGGAAGAGAATGTGTGCACCACCTGAAACTTTACAATATTAGCAATACGCACCTCCAAGCATTTAACAAATATAGACTGGAAAATATAGTGAATGCGTGCGCCCCCTGAAAGCTCAGATGTAGACATTTCCTCATTCTTCCCCTCGACCATTGATGAAAATGCTGCAAGATAGAGTCTATCAGTGGAAGGGCAACAGGAGGAGATATCAAGAAATCAAATGAGGACTTCAAGAACTGAATGCAAAATATATTGGCCAAAGGCCGAGTGAAAATTCAGTCACAACAAAACAAAATCAGCCCTAGATTCATTGAAAAGAACAAGCCTGCTCAAAAAACTGGAAAAGAAACACTCATTTCCAGCACACAAAAAGAATGACTCAACTATATCATGCTAACAGCACCAAGATATGGCCAGCCATGGACTGGGCTTGCCCAGCCAGACAAACCCCAGGCCCAGGCCACTACATCAGGGCCGAAGGCCAGGCCCTACCAAAATCAAGGTCCTATGGCAACCTGGGCATGGGTCCATGACCAGACCTCTTCTTTTTTTTTAAGGCCAATTTAAGAAAATGTATAGAAATTTTAAAGAGTACATTGGATATGATTCAGACCCATTACAACTGCTTAGCATGCATCATAATTGCATTCCGTATTTGAATTTTAGTTTTTTTTCTACAAATTCAAATAACTTGGAATTTTAAAGGTCTATTATTAAAAAACAGGATAATCTAATAAAAATATAAAACGTATTCATAAAAATTAAGTAGACCAAAACACCCCTAAAACTTTCAGGGATATTTTGGTCAATTTACTTTTTGCAAATAATTTTTTTAATATTTTTATTAGGTGCACCCTGATGAGAAAAGTGGACGCCCCAAATTTCATGTGACTTGGATTTATAGAAAACACTAAAATTGAAATACGAAATGCAATTGCGACTGTCAGATCGGCCCAGATTCAATCTGAGCTGTTGGGCTTACACTATTCCATCAGCCCAAGGGCTCACAAGATCTTTTCCCTATTAGAATCACAAGAAAAGCATAAAGATAGAGGGAGAGCCCGTCGGGTGGTATATGTATGGTTAAAATGGCCATAATACATAGTTCACTTTTATTTGTGTGTGTGTGTGTTGTGTGTTGTGTGTGGGTGCGTGCACATGTGTGTGAGGCCTCACATCAAACACTTCAAGGTTATCTTATTTTTTTCCTATCTTATAGGCAGAGTGAGAGAGCCTATGGACCTCTGTGAGAGAGAGAGAGAGAGAGAGAAAGAGAGACAGAGGTCTCGCATCAAACACTTGGAGGATATGTTCTTATTTTTCTTCTTCTATGTAGAGAGAGAGTATGAGTTCGTGAGAGAAGGAAAGAGGGAGAAAAGAAGGGGGAACGCTCCTATCCAACACTTGGAGGACGTCTTCTTTTTCTCCTTCTTATATGTCGAGAGAGAACGTATCGTCTGCGCGTCTAAGAGAGAGAGAGAGAGAGAGAGAGAGAGACCTTGCATTGAACAATTGGAGGTGATCTTCCATTGTCTATGCAATGTTCAATAAAAATGATGTCATCTTATTATAAGAGAATGTACAAGACCTTTATACAATGTCATATATAAATACATTGTCTTAATTTTAATATATTGAGGGTACATTCTCTCCATTTTTAATTTTTAATATATTTAAGATAATGTATTAATGACTAATGAGCATCCAAACCCAGTGATTCTATTCATTCAATATTTCAATCCCTAAAATTTCGCTGAAATTTTACATAAACTTATTGAGTAAGATGCTAAAGTAGTTGAAGTTTTAAAGAGCAATTCACTAGATTGCCGATTCACCGATCCGGACCGATTTCTCGTACGACTGATTTGCTCGATTGATCTAGGTTTTCAGACATTGTCAAGAAACAAATAGTAATCACAAGCAACGAGATTACTTCTTCCCTGGTTGAGTCAAATTATGCTTGTCAAGATCAAGGATGTCCACCTGCAAATCGAAAACACCTAGAGCACTGGCCCCACATCTAAGTCTTCTATCACTTTTCTCTTCAGTCAAATCCTTATGCAGAGCACAGCGATAAAAAGGGTTCTACTAAACATCATCGAGGACGGAAACATTGTCTTGACCATGAGCAATGCCTGCGGTTGTTGTGCAAATTGTTGAACCTATGTCCTAAGATCTTCAATTTCTTCATCTCTAGAATCATTTAGTAGATCTACGAGACTTCCCCTTCCACGCCCCTTTCTTGCTAGTTGCTACCATGGATTCACCGAACCACAAACCCTAAGATGACCATCAGCAAATCTTAGGCTAAAATCAGTAAGTTCTAAGCTCAGGAAACCTTGGCTGAGATCAGGAAATTTTAAACTGAAATAAGCACATCATTGCCTGAATTCAACGAGCCCTAGACTTGAAGGAAGATTCATGCCCTTGTTGACCATGAATCCTTGGCTCTAATACCATTTGATGTAGGAACTTGAAGGAGAAATAGAAAATTAAACAAGTAGCACATATTGAAGAAGCTTGGGATTTCTTTTTCAAACCCCAACTAGGGCTTCAAAGCTACCCCACGCCCACCCCAAACTCAAAACCACATATGCATAGTTCCCTAGACCTCACACAACTCTTTTTTATATCTTAAATGAAGTACAAAAGTCGACATGCCCTTCACCAAAATAAGATTGACTAAGTAGTCCTAACTTAGAAATAACTTAAAATACCTCAACTTTAAGTAAAATACCTAGAATGTCTCTCACTTAACCAGGAAATAAAAAAAATTAAATCTAAGACAAAAAACAAAACTAAAGTAAGATGGAATCCACTAAGAAAATATCACGATCAATGCTTGTTCTTTTTTGTTCTTCTTGGTTGCTCCTCTGGGACTTGTATCATCCAAACAAATGTGTGTACTAGGAGGAATCTGCTGCTTCGATAGATGATAGTCTTCGCTATTTATACTTTGCATGTCATCACCCCCTCTCTCTACCTTGTTTTCTTCTCTCATCTTTTACCTCTTCCCATCTTTTTCCTTTCTACCTTTTTTCTAGCCCTATCACCCCACTGATTCTTCCTTTTCTCTCCTCTTCTCTCCCGACTCTTCTTTTTCTTCCCCCCTTCTCATAGGTTTAATTTTTGTTTTATTTTTTCCTTACATGTACTGAACTCACTTTATTGTCTGCAAAAGGCCTCTTTTCTTTCTCTTTTGGTTCTCGATCTCCATCTGGATTTTATACAATCTTATAGAGCACCAAACCTGTGCGCTGCCTCTAGGATCCCGGGCCAACTCAGACCCCACTCATTGCCAGGCCCACAGCAAGGCCATTGATTCTTTCAATAAATACACAAAAACGACCAAAGATTTGTGGAAAGGAAAACTGTATCAAGATGATTCCAGGTAACAACCACCACCAAGTCTAATAATATATCAAATACTCATTGAAAAGCTTTGCAATGCATTAAAATACATGAAATTGAATTTACAACATCAATATGAATGCGCGAGCATGGTATGAAGGTCTATGTCTAGCTGCTAGAAATCCCTATTTTCCATGAATGTGTTCCATTCCGCTCTAGGAAGTTCTTCCTTGATGGAGGAGATCCAGCAGGCAGTATTTAGCCTCCCAAAATGATACAGTTCCTACCCATGCATCATTGATAGCTCTCAAGTGCTTGGCCTTTGGGCATGAGGAAAAGCAAATGGAGGGAAGGTCATGCTGTATGTAATTTGATATCGGGAAAGCTTACGGTCACATGTTCAGAGTTTACTTGGGCAAAATGCTCGAAAGGTAAGCGTTTGGATTTAGATGGTGGAACAGAACAGGTGCTTATATTTGGTTGATACTCCCGCCTAACATAGTCAAAGAATACCCAAAAAAAATTTCATGAAGCTCCAGACATGAGAGAACCCCTTTTTTGTCTCCAATTCATCACCATGTTCAAATCATTCAATTGAACAACAGGATCGACAGAACATAGCTGATTGAAGGGTTCACAGTTACATAGTGCAAGTGAACTTCTAGTCCACACTTTGTGGAAGACAATACAGGCGCAGCTGTGCTTCAATTTCTGCAGAAATCCATTTTTTTCCCTTAAATGTTATGAGTTTGAGTTTGGCTCAAGAGTCAATGAGAAATACAGACAAGTTCAGGTGGCACTCTAATGACCAAAAGAGAAAATGAGACAGAATATGGTAGTATTTAGAGTTATAGAAGAGGTTGACGCCTAGAGTTTATAACTCTAAAATGTACTTGTGAAGAATGCTTCAATTGTGAAGCACTGAAAATTGCCATCGGATCCAATAGTTGAGAAATTAGACAAAAAAAGCTTGACCCCATTAAAAGGTCAATTTTGCAGCTTGAAATCACGTGCCAAACACCTCAGGAGCACAAAACCTTAATACACTCATGTCCAACACGTCTCTAGAATTTGGACATCTGTCTAAAATTTGGACTTGTTTTTAGAAGCTTTTTTTTTTTTCATAATTGTATGTGTGCACAAGTACGGACAAAATTGTGTCGAGAATTTGGACACAAATCTAATCTTTATATTAATTTTTATAAAACCAAAAAATTACACCACATGTAGAGATGCACAAATCTACAATACAGATGTCCCCATGTCCAAGAAGTCAACTGCACGTCTATGTAAAACCAAATTTGGATGAAAATGATGCTATAGGACAAGAAAAAAGGAATCAAGCAACGTTACGGATTACCCTCTGAGTATTTTGTGAGAATGTTGAGTAAAAGTGCCCCCTGTCCGGCCTGTAGCATAAATCCATATAGTAAGGGAGACATTAATTAGAAAAACAGTGCAAATGAAATGGTTGTGTAAGAAAGAATAACAGAATTTCAGGTATGCTAATTTCAGGAGAATGTGCTCTAAGTGTGCATACTAAACAAACTATGTCATTGCCAAATAGTTCAGACTATCTATGCCGTTATCAACATACTTTGGATTCTGTAACTTCACCATATGTGGCAAGCTCTTTCACAACAGAAACCATTTGAGAATTTATACGGGCTTTTAGACCTGGTAGAACAGCTTTGATATGCTGCACAAGAATCTGTAAAGCAAGACAACCATGATGTTATTGCCAGTCAAAAATCCAGCTAAGTACTATAAAGGCACCGGCAATATCCATACATTTTAGAGGCCAGAAGGATACACCTCAAATACCCAAGAAGATCAAAAGGAAGAGAAAAGATAAACATCGGTGAGCAATTATAGTAAAAAAACAATCTACCCATTTTAAGAAAGCAGAATGGAAAGTACGAAGCTCAATCAGCAAGATAAGAAACTGTATGTTGATACAACATCCTTATGGATATGTCTCTGAAATTTCTCATTCCAGCAATTACTATTGCCCTACAAAGATATATTATTCATTGCCCTACCTGGTTCAACTTTTTAGCTAACTGAGAAATACCACAACGATCTGCAAGACCATGATATACCTGTCATTTGGCAGAAGTAAATGAAAAGTAAGCGGTGAGGGGAACAACACATTAGTTGATCATTGCAATTTGATCATTGCAATGAACAATAGACAGTCTATAAAATAAAATAAAAAAGGGAAAAAGAAAAGAAAAAGAAAGGATAGAGTATGGGTAGTACTGGCCGACTGCGGAAGAAGTTATCTTCACAGGCAAGGGCATCCTGAATGCTCCGGTTGTACATAATATCCTGTTTCAAAGCACACAAAAGATGAAATTAAACATGTTGAATTCAAATGATTTGCGTTCACGACAAGATAAGGGCAGTGCCAATTTTCACACAATATCCCAACCTTTAATCTAAGTATTATATATGCAATTATGCATGCGCTCCGCCTCATATAAGTAGAAGACTCGTGCCAAAAACATTTCCAGTATACAAGAAGACACAATCTGATGGAGTATTCATCAGCCACTAAGGCTTCCAACTCCCAAGTCAGGCCAAAAAGAACAAGAAAGGAAAAAAAAAAAGGTACTAACTTCCAAATCTCATCCACATATATCATGCAAGAAAGAAGTAACAAACAAATAAAAATGAGAGCGAAAGAAAGCAACGAACCTCTTGGCTGCGATTCACAATGCCGATGTAACCAAGTCGAAGAGGAATTACATGCCCAAGCAACAGCTTGCGAGCATCTGTTCCCCTGTCCATTATATCCAGCTGATAACATGGAATAAAATCTCTTGTTATTTCCTATTGTCAGATATAAAGCATATTATGAAGTATTTGTAACTACAGAATCTTACATACAGCTAACCTTTGTAATCACACCAATAGTACGAGAACCTGCCAAGATTTTTCAACATTCCATGCATTAATACCTTAGTCGAACATGTTTTCACGAATCGTAGAATAACATAGAAAATCAACTTGAGGTGGAAAAACTAATGATAAAAGTACAAATATAAAAATTACCATCTGGATCGGCAATTCTTGCCATCTGAAGTGCATCTGAATTGGATAAATCAGCATTTGCAGGAGAAACTGCCAAAATTATACAAGTTTCGTGCTTGATATATGATAATATCATGGTTCTAATCCTTGCTTCGATATCAGATGGCTGGTCTCCAACTGGAACTTTAGTTATGCCAGGCAAATCTACTAGAGTGATATTGAGCACATTTGGTGAGAACACCTTCAACCTTATCTGTTTATCTGAAACACCTTTGTTTCCTCCTGCTTCCCGATCTGTTTCAGCCTGCATTCAAGAAGTTGGATTTTGAGGAAAACAATTCAAATATCTTCGAATCATCATGGTATATCATTACAACCTTAACTGACTTCCACATTCCATTCTCAGAAGGTTCTAACTCGAATCAAACTTGCAACAACCTTGCAATACCCAGCATGATAAATAAAACAAGCTAGGAAGCACAAAATCTTAAATCTCTTCCAGTACTAATATTCACAAAAACCCATACCAATTTTTTGCTTTCTTCTCGCCAAGCTAAACAAAACTTACCCTTTGAAATGCGCTCACTTTTTCTCTCACTCAAAAGGAAAGCGAACTTATCGATATACCACAACTGCTAGCCAAATCCAGTACATCTTTTACCCAATAAAAAAATGAAGACACACCATACAAACTCCAATATCACATCATTCAAATCCATACTATCTCATCCAGTTTTCAATAAAGAATGAAAGATGTTCATGACACAGAAGCAATTCCCAGCTAAAAAGCCACAGAACTTTTTGATGACAGTCAACTTAGACTAAGTCACCAAAATATACTTTTAACAATTAGTCAATAAAACATATATTGGATTCTATTTTTTAGTTCTCCAAGCATAGCTCAACGTACCCAAATTTTCTAAACCAATATCCATTGACTAGCTAATACTGCAATCACAAGCTAAAAGCCACAAAAGTTATTTGACTATTGAAGCTACAATTTTTATTTCTATTTTTTTTATAACATTGACGCTACAATATTCAGATCTCTACCTAGACTAAATCAGTAAAACCTACTGTGCATTTAGTGAGATATTATTTTAAATAGCAGAACACAAATGTCAAGCTCCGATAGAGTGAGAGAGAAAGGGAGAGCCCATATATGTCCCTCTACAAATTCCCTGAAACAATAGAGACTGTGCTGAGACTACAATTGCAGTTTCCATTAAAGAACAAGAAGCAGCAATTGATGTAGAGAGATAGCACGCATGATGGGAGTGAGAGAGGGGTATGAAGAATGGAAGTGAGAGAGAGAGACCATATTTTTCACTATAAAAACTCCCTGAAACAATTAAGTGGATATTCTGATGGGAAAATGGGTTCATAGTTGCCTTTAAAGAGCCAGAAGTAGCAATGGATGTAGAAAGAGCACATCGGGAATGGAAGTGAGAGAGAGAGAGAGCATAAGGAGTGGAAGTGAGAGAGAGAGAGCACATGGAATGGAAGTGAGATACATACAGAGAGAGTAACCAAACAGACAAACGAAAATAGCAAGATAGTCAAATGCAAGAGACAGGGAGGCATAAACTGAAAGAGAGAGAGCTTGATCAAAAGATAGAGATAGAGATAGAGAAAGATAAAGAGACAGAATCACCTGAATTTCCCGTCGAATGGCTGCAAAATCAAAAAAACGCTTCCCAGGCAGGTGCAAGAACTCCCCCCACTCTGATCCCTCTGCCCCCTCCCCCTTTCGAGGTGTATTCACAAGCTGCAAAACCAGAGGCCGCCTCGTGCAAATATCGGAACCCCTCGGCAAGAAATCCCTCCCAACCAGAGACTCAAGAACACTCGATTTTCCGCTACTTTGGCTTCCCACCACTGCAACTTGAGGTAAGTCTATGGTGGAACTGCTCCCTAACTGTGCAAATATGTCCTGTAACTTGTTCACCATTGGGATCACAGAATGACCCAATGAGTATCCTGATGCATCATCAGATACAGCATTTTCTGGTGGTTCAGCCATGGATTCTCAAAGAAAAGCTTCAGACACCCAGCTATACAATTGGGAAAATGATCCCAAAATCGGCTCTCAAAAGAAACTGGCCACAATAAAACCGAAACTTATCCCCGACAATCCCAGCATGTATTATTTTGTGGACTTGCAGAGAACCTAGAAAGCCAATAGTGATTAGATTTAGGAGAAACCCCAGATGCAATTTTGAAAAACAGCACAATATGGGAAGATTCTCGTGTAAGTCTCCAATGGAATTGCAGAGAATAATGGGTAAAACGAAGGGAAATTGAGCTCAAAGAAAAAACAGCACGGAACCAAGTTATACAGTGGAGAAAGAGGACATCAATAGCATGTATCAGAGGAAGCCTAGATTCAGAGATGGAATTAGGGTTTTGAAGAAATACTAGCTGTAAAAACTACAAAGAGTGAGGATTAGGGTTTCTGAGAGGGGGGGAAACAAATGGAAGACAAGTAGAGGCAGCGTATTTTCCCACCATTCAAAATGCAACTTCTCCACAGCCATCGGAAAAAAAGGCATAAAAAGTTCGATGGTTTTTTCGGCACGTGCGAAGCATGGATTGATCAGGGTACTCTGGTAATTTTATTAAAAGGGGTATTTTAGTAATTTTGAGATATATATGGACGCTACAAGGGAGTGGCATCCATTAAAATCAGGGTAGTTTAGTCATTATGGGGATCCTGTTTTCAACTTTTTTTTTCATATTCATGTTAAAGATTATATATTCTTTATAAATTAAGATCAAATTATATTTAAAAAATATATTTATTGCCAAGCCAGCATTTCTACAATAGCCAAGCTGGCCGTATAAAAACTGTGTCCTTCTAAAAAAACAAAAAAAGTCTCATCTGGAATCTCTCTTTAAAAAGTACTTTGGGTATAGAAATATTTACGATTGCTCTATAATCAATTTTCAATACCGACTATGAAATTTGAAACTCAAAATATGATATGAAAAGGAAAAAAATAATATAAATCACGTGGATTTATAAACACTCATTATCGAGGTGAAATGGACAGTTTGGATAGTGTGTTGCAATATATATTGCTTCTAGGGCACGAAATCGTAATTTTTTTCATAACCATAAAATGTTGAGATTATCGATTTAAAGGTTTTTCGACACCAAAATTAAAAATTTCAGTAAGTTTTGAAGTGGGGCATTACTTATTTTAATAGAATTGCAGCCCATGTCACTATTTTGAGAATTGTTCATTTGTGATTCAAGGCTGCTGTAGTAAATTTGAGAGTCCTACTATCCATTAGAGTACGGGCATCTTATCATTTTGAAGATTATGTGAACTGTGGAGTGTTATTCTAGCAGGAAGGGGACTTTCAGTGGTTCACTAGCCAATGGAATGGTATTATTTTATTTTTTTAAGAAGGTACACGGTTATCAATTCATCAAGGTAATGGAATTTACCGGAAAAGAAGAGAAAACAAATAAAGAAAGAAAAGAGAAGAACGGGATCAACGGCACACTAATGAAGGTGCCGGTGACAAGGATCTAAGAAGTAGCAGCTTTGGCTAGAAGATCAACATCATAGTTAAAGCCTTTCTTGACATGTAAGAACATCACCTTGCAGGACTCCAAAGTCATGATGATTTCATCCATAATGCTGCTAAGGCTCCATGGCATGAAGTCCAGACGATTGTACCATTTGATCACGTTCACTGAATCTCTTTTGACAATCACTTTTAGGTGTTTTGAGCTGAATAGTATTGCTTGATCAACTCAAATTAGCCATATTATGCTGGTTCATGTTTGACTCTTAATTTTACATAAGTATCATAGATCTTAAACTTTATTGTCTGAACTATGAAGTTGGAGCTCCAAAAAAAAAATTAAAAAAAAAACACACACACACTTATATGCACCAAATAACTGGGGTTATTTTGATTTTTTTGTTACATTTTCTTTTTCGTGCCTACCTAGGTGAAGCTCACATGTCTCCGGTCAATCAATTAAAAAAAAATCAAATAGTGTGCATACACGCTAGGCATCAATATGTGAAAACTAAAATTCCATGCTGTGAAGTCTATTCCATTGGACCAACAAGATTGTCTATTAAAAAAAGGAAAAGTATACAACGAGGCCATTTACTTTTTGTATAAAGTAGTCACAGTTAATCTTGATCATTGAATATGAAATTGAGTGGTTACATTTCTTCCATTGACCAAGCACAAAGTTCAAAAGAAATATTCTCGAACTTTGTGATACACTCAAACTATAAAATTTCACATGATGGTTAATCAATTACGTCTCGTATAATAGGTTAATGGTCTCATTGTATGCAATCCCCTAAAAAAATTTCCTAACAAAGTTGTTGAGAAAAATGGGCAAATGTTTTGGGGCACCATGTTGCATAATTAGTCCCATGGGCAAAAATAACTCTTCCACGAATTTTTATGGCGACCAGAAATTTTTCAAAGATCACTTGATCCATCTTGGGATTCATTTAAAAAATAAAAAAGTAAAACCTTATTTTTCAAATAGAAAAGGCGGGCCTCAATCAATCGTGATCCTTTGAGCTGCAAATCAAATACTTCTTTAGACGTGTCACGCACATGAACAAACATGTGTGCACAATTAAATGCACAGCCTGGTCCTGTGGGACCTCAACTCACACTTCATGTACGCATTACCATCCATGGCTGGAAAATCATTTGAAACCACGGCTTGGTATTTTGGTCCTTGCTCGGACCCAATCGACAAGTTTGATTGTACTTTTAAAGAAAAAGTATATAATGAGACTGTTTATCTTTGGTATAAAGTGGTCACAATTAATCCTAACAATAGGATGTGAAAATGAATGGATGCATTTATTACACACCAAAGTTTTTGACTTGATGCTTATATGTACATGTGACCTCCTTGTATCAAGGGTAAACGATCTCATTGTATTCAATCCTTAGTTTTAAAGACCAAAGCTAAGACTAACTTTATTTCTACTCAATATTGAATCTTATTTACTCCTTGCAAGTTATGCTACATGATTTACATCCAAAACGTGTTTCATTACTATGGTTGGAAGATCCAATGAAAGCTCAATCTTAATTATGCTAAACTTTCATTAAATAATAAAAGGAAAGTACATTGTAGGCCCATGGCTTTACAAAGTGACACCTCAAATCTCGATAGGAATTGCAATCTTGATGCTAGACATCCTACAAATTTATCATCAACCTCATAATCATGAATCTTAAGAAAATTGATTTCAAGCTCTAAAAATAGTCAATCTTATCACACATTCTTTTTAACTGTCCATTTCAGGCGTTTGCAAATCTACTAGACTTGCATCAGTCTTAGAGCTTTAAGTTTGATAACATCTCAAAGAGTTTTTGTTGGAAAAATGTTTTGTGAAATTGGAGCAGAAAATGGTACGATTTCCAAAAAATGAGATCTTGAACTCTTCTTGTTTTCGAGCACGCATAAGTGCATCTCAAGACGATATTTGCCCCATTTCAATTGAGTATTTAATGTGCATAAGAAGGGCAATTCGTCATTGGGATACAGGGAAACAAAGAGGTCTTTACAATGTTCCTAAACTCTATGTACACGAGCATGGAACCCACACATGAACACCAGAGTCTTGATAGTTTAAAGAGAGAAAATCGAGTAGAGAGAGTGTTTAACCCATTGGTTTGCTTGCTGGAATTACAGAGAAAATGTGCATTGAGAGGCTCAAAAGTGTGCTGTAAAAACTAACTTGTATGGGTAGGAGGGCCCTTGTTATAGAGGGCCAAAAGGCTGCCCGCTTAGTGTTGTGGTGAGCGAGGGGCACCTGGGCGCCTCATGCACTGACGCAAACGTGTGAAGTGCGCTATCAAGCCGACGCCCACACCCTAGCATGTGTGCGCGCACGTCGCACGCTTTGCATGCCAGCACACGCACATTCTCTCTCATTTGTTCCTAGAGTGCATTGTATGGGAATGCATTCTCTTAAATATATCTCATGTTCAATATGGGACTCAAACCCACATATTCCTCTCTCTCTACAAAGGCATTTTAAGAAAGTATTTTTCAAACCAAAAATACTAACAATTTCCTTCACTATGTCAAAATAACAAAACAAAACGTAAGAAACATATTATTTGCATACTATGAAAGTATCTTTCAATTTGAACATTCACTTAGAGTGTACACTACAAAGTCCATCAAGTACCGTGATAGTATACAACTTTTAACCAGCTTGCTTATCTAACATACCGATAGCATAACTCACAAACAATATTCAACTCTGGTGGCTTTTTAACTACCAGCACGTTTTGGTCTTTATGTTTATATCCAGATTTCTAAGTGCTCTTGAAACGAGTCCATCTCATAAGAAGCGGCTTCACTTCCACACTTATATAGGTATGTCTATCAAGAGTGTCTCTGTACATAAAACACTTCGACTTATATAGTCAATAGACAACATTAAGAGCATAGTTCATCCTACTAATATACAAGCCATCACTAGACTTATCTACCATATGGATTTTCTTAAAATGGATGCTATTATATTTTGTCATCTAGTGCCAAACTAACTATACGTACATTTTATTTTTACTACATTGAACTTAGAGTTTTGAAGTTACAAAAGATTAAGTTAGACTCTCACTGGAGATGATTACTCAATGGACTCTAGCCCCATTCGTTTTGAAATATTACTAATGTCATCCCTTGAAAAGTCTTTAGTCAAAGAATTAGTCAAATTTTATTTTGATTCTACATATTCTACACTAATCACACCATCCCCAATTAATATTTTAATGGAGTTATGCGTTATCGCAATATGTATAGATTTTTTATTATATATGTCATTAAAAGCTCTCGAAATAAGAGCTTGATTATCACAATATATTATTATAGCAGTTATTGATTTTGGTCATATATGAATATCATATAACAAATTATTTAGCTGGCCTCTTTTGCTGTAGAGTCTAAATAAATAATTTTAGACTCCATAGTAAAGTGAGAAATATACGTTTGTTTATTTGACCATCATGATATCGCATCACCTGCTAATGTAAATATGTATCCAGATGTTGATAGTGAATCTTGGAATTCATTATTCCAATTAGCATTACTGAACCCTTCCAACACTCCAGGATAACCCACATATTTTATGTCATAATTGATAGTTTCTTTCAAGTATCTTAATACTTAAGATATACCATCTCAATGCTCTTTACTTAGGCAACTTGTATATCCACTAAGTTTACCAACTGCATATGCAATGTCAGGTCTCGTGCTAGTCACTGTATACATCAAACTACCAATTACCCTTGCATGTTCAAGTTGAGATATACATCTCCCATCATTTTTCTCTAATTAAATATGAGGATCTATAGGGGCAGATACTAACTTACTGTCAGTATGCCCAAATTTATTAAGCATTTTCTCAATGTAGTGAGATTGAGTCAAGATTAATACATTTTATTTTCTAACTATTTTGATACCAAGTATCACAACAGCCTCTCTTGAGTCCTTCATATCAAAGTTAGATGTGAGGAACTTTTTAGTTTTCTCTACAATTTTTAGATTAGAACCAAAGATAAATATATCATCTACATATAAACAAATTATGACACAAAGAATTTATTTTCTTACCACATACACATTTATCAGCCTCATTTCTCTTAAAACCATTTGACATCAACACATTGTCAAATTTGTTATGCCATTATTTAGGTGATTGTTTTAGTCCATAAAATGATTTAACCAATTTAGAAACTTTATTCTCATGACCTGACATTATCTAGTTGTTTCATATATATTTATTTATCTAAGTTACCATTTAATAAAGCAGTTTTTGTATCCATTTGATGTATGACAAGATCATTAGAATAGGCTATTGTTAAAAGCAATCTAATAGTAGCAATTCTTACTACTGGTGCATCTGTATCAAAATATTCAATGCCTTCTTTTTGTTTAAAACCTTTAGCAACTAATATTGTTTTATATTTATTTATAAAATCATCAGAATTTATTTTCTTTTAAAAATCCTTTTACAACCAATGGGTTAGAACTAGGTAGAATATCAACTAATTTCCAAGTTTTTCAGCTATTATGGAATCTATTTCATTATTTATAAATTTTCTTCAAAAAATTGCATCTTGAGATGCCAAAGCTTCATTTAGAGAAGTAGGATCTTCCTTCGTATTTGAGACTATAAGTAATGAATTTAAAGTTTTATTTTGATTAGCCTCAACAAGATAAATATAGAAGTTATGTCCAAAGTTGTAAGATGGATCACTTCTAATTCTCTTATTTCTTATTCGTTCTATTGTTTCATCATCATTATTTTCTACATGTTATTCATCAATATTATGATCATTTTCACGCTTATTTTTATTTTGCATGTTATTTGATTCATCCACTTCACTTTGACAAGTGATATTTTCAAAAAAATTCAGCATCTCTAGATTCCAAAATTATGTTAGAATTTAGATCTAAACATCTATAAGCTTTACTATTATGAGAATATCCCACAAAAACACATTTAGATGTTCTAGGACACAATTTATTTCTTTTAGGATCTCGAAATCTAACATATGCAAGACAACCCCATACTTTGAAAAAATTCAAACCAAAGCTCATAAGATGTCTTATCACTCTTTTTATATGAAATTCTATTCAATATAAAGCATACAGATAATAAAATTTCGCCCCACATATTCAATGGCAGCAAGGAAGAGGAAATAAGCATTGCATTTACCATTTCAACTAAAGTTTTATTTTTCCTTTTCACTAGTCCATTTTGTTGAGGGGTATAAAGAGCAGTTCCTTGATGAATAATATCATTATTTTCACAAAATTCACTAAAGCCATTTGATAAATATTCTCCTCCTTTGACACTTCTAATAATTATTATTTTATTACTAAGTTAATTTTCAACTTTCGCTTTGAAAAATTTTAAATTTTTCAAAAGCCTCATCTTTATATCCAAGTAAATAAACATAAGAAAATCTAAAAAACCATCAATAAAGGTTATACAGTATTTTTTTCCATCTCTTATTAGAACATTATTTAAATCATATACATCACTATGTATAAGTCCTAATAATTCACTATTTCTTTCAATTGAAGGAAATGGTTTTCAAGTTATTTTAGCCTGTACACATACTTCACATTTTTCTTTAGTTAATTCATCACAATTAGAAAGTAATCATAATTTAACCAAAGATTTAATGGAAGCATAATTAACATGTCCTAATCTACCATGTCATATATCACAAGAAGTAACAATATACACATAAAGCTTATTCATTTCATTAATAAAGTCAAATTTGAACATCCCATCACATGAGCATCCCTTGTAAACAAATACATCATTTTTTTTCAAGATGAGTTTGTCAAACCCAATGACCATTTTAAAGCCTCGTTCAAGTCTGGTATGTAGTACACATTTTATAAGGTGAGTACCTTGCCCGAACTAAGCTTTAGTTCCACCGTACCCTTTCCAAGCATATTTGTCATAGCTTGGGTTCCACGTTAAACATAATTACCATCAACCACTGGTTCAAAAGTATTAAACATGTCTCAATTGTTAGATACATGAACGGTAGCGTCGGTATCACACCATCCATTATCTTTATCGATCATATTTACTTTGGTGACTATTGTTACAAACTTTTATTCAATGGTCAACTTCACTTGGTCTCTAGGGCTCTTGAGCCCTTTCCAGTGTCGACACTCTCTTCAATAATGTCCCAGTTTTCCACATATATAACAAGTGACTCTCTTTTTTTGTTGGCAATAGACTTTTCGTCCTTGTAATTTTTATTATGGACCTTAGAAAAAACAAACTTCTTGTTATATAGAGCATATGATTTTTGCTCAACAATATTTGCCTTGGAGTGAAAATTAATTGATTCATCTTTCTTTTCCCTAAGTCTATTCTCTTCTTCAATTCAAATAGATCTTTGAAGTTGAACCAAATCAAGATCAACTTTATTGTGTTTCATCTTCTTTAGGTACTCTCTCCAATATGGGGGTAACACATGAATTATAGAGCCAACAAGAAAATATTCAAGAAAATACCACAATCTTTAAGTTCATTGACTACAAGCTATAACTCATATACTTGAGAGAGTATATGATTGTTTTCAATGAATTTAAAATCTAAAAAGTTAGAGATCGGAAATCTTTTATTACCAAACTCTTCCATGAGGTACTTGGTTTCAAGTAGTTTCCATAGCTCTCTTGTTGTGTCAATAGAGGCATACATGTCATAGATCAGGTCCACCAAAGGATGTGACCCTTGTATATATAATCATCCTCTATCCATCTCTTGTATGATTGAGTTTGCTCATTGGTGGAGTCATCCAATGGTGACGGCAGTCCAGGCATAGACTCAGTGCCTATGTAAGCCACTTTGAGAGTGGTAAGAAAAAAGATAACCTTTTACTGACATCTCTTGAAGTTAAGCCTTTGAAGCGTTCGAGTCGAGTAAAGTCGCGATTCATAATTTTCAAAAAAGTCATGTCAGTCTCCTTTATTTCGCCCATAAGATATCGTATTGAATTGTTGGAAAAAGGTTGGGTGAAATAGGGGCAGGAAACGGTATGATTTCCAAAAATGAGATATCGAACTCTTCTTGCATTCGAGCACGCAGGAGCGCTATCTCACGACGATATTTGCCCCCCTTCAATTGAGTATTTTATGCATAAGAAGGGCAATTCGTCATCAGTATATATGAAAACAAACAAGTCTTTTACAATGTTCCTAAGCTCTTACATGCACTTGAAGTGTTACATGCACCCCAACAGCTACAAGTTACATGCACTTGATGGTGATTGTTACAAGCTTCCATCTCATCAACGGTAGTGCACCATCCATGCCCACGTCCTCACATGTATGCATATGCGTCACACGCTTTCATGCTTCGCACATGCTCAATCTCTCTCCTTTGTTCTTAGGAATGTGTGCTTTTAAATATAACTCAACAAGCTCTCTTTCATCTTCAATATGGGACTCAAACCCATATCTATATCTCTCAACAGAGGCATTTTAGGAAAGTACAATAAAACAAAAGTGTTGTTTTGAATTACACTGAAGCATTTTTTAAACAAAAATTAGTAACGGTTTCAAGCCTAAGCACCACACAAATGTGGCTTTTTCAAATATAGTAAAGCTCCGGAACTACGAAAACCGCATACAATGATAATTGCCTCTCCAAATTGCATCAAAATAAGTAGATCCCAATTTTTTGTGGAAAGAAAATATGATTGTTGGGATCAGGAACTAATACTGGGGAATGAGGGGCACAAATTTTATTATAGATAGGATTGGGGCCTGTGTTTTGTAATTTGTATGCAACAGGTGGTGCACCATTCGAAGCCTTTGCATAATGTGTGATGCATAGTGATTTGCACATCAAATCCAATTCTCTGTGAGGGGCATGCTGATCGTGACACTGCAACCCCTCTATCTCTCTCGATCTCGATCTCGATCACTCTAGACATTCCCTACAGCATGGAAGATATCTATTCCCCCATCCAACAGTTCAATTAAGATCAAGTGAACCACTGACTATTTGATCTAGATCCGATACCTCAAAGTACTTAATTTTTAGGTGTTATTTTCTCAATGTGATGCACCTAAAAAAATATTAAATTTTCTAACCAAAATAGGGGTGGCGATATAAACTTTCCTTTAATTCCCTCAATGTTTAAAAAATGCCGATCAAAATCAATAACTAACTAGGCCAAAATTCCCTTATGGAATCGGGAATCGCCCAATCTTTCCTAATTTACTATATAAAGCTTTTGAAGAAGGGGTTTGTCGCTCTTTCAAGTGTAAATAGGATGCTACTGTAGGAGTATATACCTACTCCCTCATTTAAAAGATGTACTTGGGATAATTTTTTAAATTTGAAAATTTAGGAACTGCTTAAGAATATTTTTAAAAGAAAAAAAAACTGAATTTTGAGTTTTTTTAACACTTAGATCTCACCCTCAAAGAATTGGATTGTCTTTGTTCAACCTTTAGACATTACTTTTTTTAGTGTAATTTACACTCCCTCGGTGAAACCCTCCCAATACTTTGGAGATGTAGCCTCCTAGTGATATCCTCACCAAAAAAAAAAAAGGGAAAAAAGGGTGTCATATACATTTTACATGAGCTTGAAAAGAATACTATCCTAAAATTAGTCATGAAGTCTAATTTTTGGATGGTCTAATCTATGTGTTTAGGAGCTCAAAATTGAAATTCTTTTTTAGAAAACACTCATCTGGAAATTCTAATGCGGATCCAAAACTTACATTTTATATAAAAAAAATCATTTGAAGTAGCTCTTTTGCCCAAGGGAGTAAGCATATAGTATATGCTCATTGTCGTTCATGATTTAAAGCTGGGTACATCAAGATTAGGTTTACTTTCTTTGCAACTCCTATGCCTTGTTGTATATTCTAATTTCTAAAGGAAAATTGTTTCGTTCGGGCTGAATATGCGGTCCCAAGCATCCATCGATGCAAATAGGTGGTCCATCAAAAAACAATTAGAATTATTATTTCTAATTTTTAAAATTTATTTATTTTTTTCCAAATTCATGATGTCCATGTTAGAGATTACATGTCCTAAAAAATTTAAGTCAAAAAATCCATCTCAAAAATAATTTTCTAATAGGTGCCTCATTTCTACACTGACTCATAGAAACTATATCTATTTCTAAAACCCTTGTAGTTTTCTAAAATAGGGAATCGAGCTTTGCATCTCCCACACGATTGTCCGATAACAGTAAAATTGTCATTGTCAAAGTATTTTCCCAACTAATTAGGGTCAGTTGTCCGTAGTAGTAAAATATTGATTAAAAAAATAAATAAATCAAGAGATTCGGAGGGAGACATAGAGAGCTTTCCACCCAATCTGATCTCGATGGGTGATTCCTGTAAAATTTCAGTGTCTTGTTGACAGTAAAAAAATACATTACAAGATGCACTATTTTTAAAACTTGAAATTCATTTTTTTCTCATGTGTATGCATCTTGATGTCGAGATGATCAATTTGACGATATTTGGGCATCAAAACAGCCTCTTCTAGTGGTATTTTTTATGTGTGCTCTAATTTGATTGTTTAAAGCCTCGTCTCTATATAATTTTTTTTTTAAATAAAATATAATTATATATTATGCGTTATAATTTTTAAAGATGTATATATTTTTGGATCAGGTCCAATAGGGTCTGGGGTCTCATACTTTTTTTCAAGTCGCATACCCAACCCGACCCATTGCCTCAACTTACCAATCTACACTTGGGAACCCACCAACCGGTGGGCCTACTGTCACACCAAATACTCAACAAGAAGGCACTTTAAAAGCGATGCAGGATATGCTCATAAGAATGGGTATGCATGATATTCTACCCCCAAAGTCCTATGTTCAAGAGACCCTTGGAAGACCTTCCTCCTGGGTTTGTCATCTCAGAGTTTAAAAACAAATTCAATGGGAAGAGTGACCCAGATATTCACATCAACGCATACCTCCTCTCCGTCCGAGCCTTGCGAGACAAGCCTAGCCAGTTGAAGGCCCTGTTTTTACAAGCTTTGACCAGCAAGGATTTAAACTGGCGTCAGAGAATAATGACCACTCAACCACACATAACTCCAGATGAAATGTTCAACCAGTCCGTCTCTCATTAAGGTGGGTCGACACCAAGATCTCTTTCCCTGGGCGAACTCAGTGCAACCAAACAAAACTCAGGAGAATCCTTCGAGGATTTTATCGGTTGATTCCACGAGGAGGCAATGCGGGTCGTCGAATGTCCACTTACGGACCCAGCTAAAATCTCGATGGCCTTAGAAAATGTAGCCCCTGAATACAAGAGCTTCTTTATTCAGGGACTCATCCCCCACTCTTTCGACTCCATGATCGAGCGGGTGGCACGACATGAAAGGCCAAGAGGGACACCCCTCAATACTAGGCCCGATAACAAACCCATTACGACTTCCCAGAATAAAAATAAGAGCAACGGCAAGGGGAAAGCTTCCAGTCAGGTTAACGAAATTGTCGTTAACGGACCGGCCCAGGGTTCAACCACCCAGCACAATAATAAGAATCAAAATCGAATGGGTCAGCCTAGAGTTAACGCTCAAAATAACAATCGAAGGCGAGATGACAACTTCACTCCTCTCAAAGACCCGTTAGAAAAAGTGCTGGAGTTTCTCTTGAAGAAAAACATGGTTCAACTCCCGCCACCATATGAACCACCATTTGAGGTTAAGGATGAGGTTAAGGATAAGAACATATGGTGCAAGTGGCATAGAAACCATGCCCATGATACCCAAAACTGTTTCTACTTGAAGCGGGTGATTCAAGGGTTGATTAATTGGGACGACATCACTGTCAGACCTAGAAATCAACCTGTTGAAGAACCTAATAAAAAAATGGGTATCTTCACAAACCCTCTCCCCAAGTATATGGCCATTGTTGTAGAAATTGGAATGGATAATATATTGGCATTTGGTGACTTCAATTTGATTCTAAAATTCAGCCAAATAGCCAACAATTTTTGTTTCACCAAAACAGTTTAATTAAAAAGTGATAAAAATTCAAGAAGAAATGGGAAAGAAATGGGAAAGAAAGGAAAAGCATGGGCAAGGATGGACACTTATTGGGAATCCTTTTGTCGCACTGATGATTATCAATTGAACAAAATATAAAAGCAAATAAGATACATCTCAGATTTAACAAATAAAAGAATATCAATCAATAAAGAACAATTAATTGAATGAACTCACAGAAAGGATGTCAAATCCTTTTCGAGGCCTGCTCACTGATTCGAGGAAGGTTGTATAGTATTAAACCCAACACAAGAACAATGGTCCCAACAACAAAGCTTGAGGTCAACCTTGCAGCTTGAGGAATGCAAGGCAGGGGAAATGAAAGAATGTAGATTGAGAGTGGCACTGCAATGAAGAGAGTATAGCAAACCCATTAACCCAACAAGGAAACAAGAAATAATCTGCATAATAGCTAGTACTAGTTCATGCTTTAGTCTGATTAATATACTAAGTATTACCTGATAATGTTACAGTAAGTGATGCAACCACTGCAGAAGAATTCTTGACGAGATTAAGCACAGAGGTATTGAATGCCATGTTTGCTGCTATGTATAATAAGGGCAATAAGGGAGCTCCTTCACAACCTGATAGAATTTTCCCTAATCACATTTATGTGAATTTCAACGAAAGCTAAAAAACCAATAGTAAGCAGAAATAAATAAAAATAAATAAATATACAGTACTAAGGAGAGGAGCAATAATTCAGTTAACAGTATATCTCCTCTCCTTGAAGGGATCCTACAGGAACGTAAACGGAGATCCCATTTTATAGAAAGTGAGATCCCTATTTCTCTAAACTCAGCTCCTCTAACATCCCCTAGAGGAACTGCGGGATAAAGTTCCTAAGGTGGGACCATGGCCTTATCCCCAAGGTTCCCGCAACTATGATCTGGACCATCCATTTTCAAGATTTGTAAATGCTTATAGATTTGCTCAAACGGCACCATTTTTTGAGCTTTGAATTTCAGAATTAGGGGTGGTAACAGATTTTCAGGCCATCATAAGGGTTTTTTATACCAAAATTGCACCTCCTAGTAGAGTTTGGAGGTGCGCCTTACTTTTACCGTTGGTGGGCACCTTATGTAAACCACACCCTTTAAATAAATGTCTTTGTTGTATCCTTCTTGACTGAAACAAGTTAATGTCCTACACTTTGATTCCACCTTTTATAGATCTTCAATAGATTGTCAACATATCAACATGGCTCAGAATTTTGGAAATAAATTGGATTAGGTCCAGTAGAACCAAAATTCAGTTTTTGAGTGAAAAACTATGGGTAAATAAGAGCAATTTGATAATGATAATTCAAATACCTCGAATATTAGACAAGATTAGATTTCAATTTTGTAAATCAATCTTTAAATAAACATTAAGAAAACAGTGAAACATACTAAATTCTTTTGATTACAGTCAACTAAGGGCTGCCCACATTTCTGTTTAGAAAGAGCAGAAAAACTCAATTTTCGCTAAAATTTCACAAAGAGTTAAGATTGACTAACATCATGATGCTCCTCACTTTACACAAGTTCAGTTCAGCCACAAGAAAAGCAGAGTCTTATAAAGAGATGAAACCTCCGCTTTGCAATTCCTACCCCAATGTAGCAAATAAATTTGCTCTTTTTCGTATCTTTCTTTATGCAATGTCCATAGAGACATGAAAATTTACTCTTAAAAGAAAAAGGGACTAGTTTTAAGAATGAAATAAAGAATTATGCCAAGACAATTACCATTATAATATACATCTTGGAAATTTCACTGAATAGCTCGAGCTAATTCCTAAGAGAATATCAAAAGCAGAAGGCATGCTGCATATCAATAAGAAACCAGAGCTATTTGCCACATTTATACTTCACAACAAATCAAAAACAATGAAAGGAAAGGAGAACAATTGGAGCAGTACAGTGTTCGCAAAATCGAATCGAAACGGTTAACCGGACATGGTCCTGGAAGCAGTTTAACCAGCTTAACCGGTAAACCGGCTGATTCAACTGCTCTAATCGGGTAAGTTCCAAGCGGTCAAAAAAGTGTTTAAAAAAATAAAAAATATATATAAAAAAATCTGCTAAAATATGAAAAGCAAATAAAGAATGATCAAAACAAAACAAATTCAAATGAAGTTGAAAATTAATAAAAAAAATGGATTTTAACAAATCGATTTGTGCCTAGGGGTATTTTTAAAATTTTATGAAAAAGATGGAAAAATATAAAAGTGAGTATTTATGACCAAAATAATTTTAATCTTTACCATAATGTAAAGAATATTAAAAAATATATTACAAATCAAATTCTTTGTTTTTGGGAATTTATATACATTTGTTTTGATTTTTTTTTAAATACCGGTTGATCACCAAACAGTCCAAAACCGGAACCGGCCAGTTCCGATTTAACCGGGCGGTTAACGGTTAGATAGCCCAGTTTTGCAAACACTGGAACAGTAAGAGAAGCATGTGTACAAAGAGAAAGAAACTACAAAGATAAAAAGTACATAGAAAATCAATTCTAGATCGGAAAAGCTCACCTGATATTCGAGACCCCACATTTATAAAACAAGCCACACCACTCCTCAGGTAGGTAGGCAACTCAAGAAATGAAATTCCTTTGAAGCTTGAGAAGAAAGGAAGGAGCAGAAATGCAAAAAGAGCCTACATAAGCACCAAAAAAAAATGAATACAATTTTGGGCACTCTAAAATAAAATAACCAACATAAAAGGTTCATTTTCAATGAAAAACATAAGAAATTTATCTTCCAAATATATTTGCAAGTACTATTATCACTTCAGAAAATTTACAGGAATGAAATTTAAGCAATGCGGTTTTCAATTAAGTGTCACAATGCATTTATTTTTACCATTAACAGCATTACTATGTTTGTATAAAATAATTTTAAAAAAATTCAGTAGTGTTTTTTATAAATAATTTTCAACAGTACAGATTAGTCACCTGGAATCCAGAACTGAAAGAGTTGACAACAAAGAGGTCCAGAGACTTTCCCTGAAAACATGGATCAATAAAGCACTTGTTCTATTTAAACTTATAAATTTTAAAGACTATGAGATGGTTAAGTGTAAACATCTACCATGGCTGTGGTATATGTTATAGAGCTACATCCATTATTTATTATACTAATGGAAGTTTGGAGATAACTTAATTGGAGCAACAAGGATATTCAACCCAGTAAAATTAATGTCCGACCATCTATTAATGAGAACAAATAGTGGATGCAGCCTTAGCGCACCATACACTTGTAATCTATTGGATTACAATATACTTTACTATTACAGATTGCATAGACATGTGAACATCACACATTCATACCTTTAAACGTCTGGCAGAATCAATGAAAACATACTCCTGACAAACACATGCCAGTATGACAAGGTCAGGGTTGTCTGAGTCTCTGATAGATATTAGAAAAACAGTACAGAACCTTTCACTATTAATTATTTTCTTTGAAAACTAAAAAAAAAATGAATATTCGAGGTCGAGACCTTGAGAATTGATGCACCAGAATGACATGCAGCTGAAACCATCATTACGCATGGCCATATAAACTCCACCTTATGAAGCAATTGACCCTCATTCTGCCCGCTGAAATCAAGGTTGGCACTCAAAATCATGTAAAAGGTATAATGCTCAAATTCATAAAATTTGGCCTTCTACAAGTAATCATCTTGATCTCAAATGATCAAAAACAAAATCCTCATGATCGGATTTGAGACACATGAGAGGGTTATACAATTGGAATTTAATTATCTAGTCAGGCTCAAAGCAATTCTACTTTTAAAAGAGCTACAGAAGGATATCTGACAAGAAAAAGAACGTAACATAGAAGAGAATTAAGGTATAGGATATCTCAGACATGGAAATTGAGACATACACACATGTAAAAATGGCTAAATATTAATATCTAAAATGGATGCATATACATTTTACACCATCTCTTTCTTTTTTTATTGTTAGCTGGATGTAGGCCATCCACATAGTAGATCTTCAATTCCAGGATTTAGAAGATTCTGGGCTTTATTAAAAAGTTCCAATGGAGATAATATGCAACTGACCAAGATAACAAGCATAGCACAGAAGTTTCGAAGGAACTAATTGGAGATTCAGTTTTTAACCCACTGTCTGTGATAAAGAACCCACAACAAACTGCTAGCAATGTTTCGTTGCATGCTGCAAGTGACCTTTGAAGAAACATACACAAGTAGTATGAAAACCAACTTCCAGTGCATGTGCACATGGGAATAGAATCCAGCTTGTGTAGCAAATGGTTGTGCTATGCTATTATTGGGAAGGAATAATGCTTTCCCAGGATATATCATAATTTTGGAACTTTTTTTTTTTTTTCAATAGTATTTCTATTTGGAGAAAGATTAGAGGACAAGCGACTAACCTAAGCAAATGAAGTATGTCTTACACAGCCCAGGTTCCTTAATTCACAGATGCCAGTTCTAGCAAACACAAAATCAAGCAATGGTTCTTCGACCCTACTGAAAGATATGGAAGTTCAAGCAAATAGGAACAAGAACCGTTTAGGTGCTCAATGCCATTCTTTTAAACAATCAATTCATCGCGATAAGAAATAGCTTTTACAGAAGATAAAAATGCAAAGTATAATCAAAGGGACATGGGCAGCACTTAGATGAGAAATGGTCCAAATGCGATACCTTGTGACAGCCACAGCCACACCAGCAGCTACAAGTATGCAACCAATAATTTGCTTGGGACTGTATTTCCTTCCTAGAATCAAGGTGGAGAAGAAAAGCTGCCAAACCAAAAATGTCTGAAAGGAAAATATAAAATGCCTAGTTAGAAGTACTGATCAAATAATAAAAGCCTTGTTAGAAGTACTAATAAAAGAAAGCCTCCATAGGTAGAGATGCTGCAACGTTCAGTACGCTTCAAATATGTCCCTTGATAAACCAAGATTGCATTATTGACTTTGATTGGAAATAAGGAAATTTAGGGAAACATTTAAATGCAATATGTGCATAAAGTACGACCACAGGTAACTACTCATATATACAAATCACTTTACCTGAGATAAAACAGGTATAGCAGGTCCTGGAAGCATGGCTGTCACACAGAAAACATATTAAATTGGTGCATAATAGAGATAAAAGAAGTCCTAATTCAGTTTTTCTTAATTAAGTTTGCATGCACAAGATGGTCCAAATGACAATCAAGTCAAAGTCGGAAGTGGAATGAAGGAAGTCAAATCCAAATTGAAATAGAAAAGTTCAAAGGCACAGCTTTAAACTCGGAATCAGCCAAGTTGACTCAGAACTGGCTGCGTTACTCGGTCTCGGCACCTTGCCAAGCCTAGTCCTGGTACAAACTCAAGCATATAAAAAAGATCATAAAAACTCACGAAGGTTATATATTTTTATTAAATCAATGTATACATATGTTTCATATATAATTTTGATGTTTTTTATGATGATTTGTGAGTTTTTCTTACCCTCCTCATCATCATCATCAAAGCTTTGTCCCAACAATTTGGGGTTTGCTACATGAATTTTGTCCTCCAATTGGATCAGAATTCATGATAGAGATGTGGCAAAGTTTCACGTTGGCAGCCCATCAACACAACCCTGCTCCTTTCGCACCAGGGCTTGGGAAAGGAGGTTTGTGAAATTGCTAGTTCTTTGCAATGGTTGGTCGATCTTCGATCAAATTTGCTTCCTAAGGCTGTTTTCGGGTTCTTCATCTTTCTCACAAGAAATTTTAAATTTGTGAGATTTAAATTTCGGACTACCGTTCATCCTACTTTTTCAAGAGCTTGGGTTACCTATATCCAAAGTTGAAACCCAAATTTGGTTTGGGGGTCCCAATTAGGGTTTTTGAGGAAGCTTTGACATAGATTGTAGGCATCAATTTGCAATGAGTGCACATATTGGGGGATTGGCCTTGAAATTTTGGGTAAAATTTACTTTTTTTTCGAATTTAAATTCATTGAATCAAATTATAGTTGATTCACAATTAACTTTTGCATGACTTTTATTTTTTATAATTTATCTGGTTTTCTATTTTTTTGTTGTTTTACCATTTTTTTGGATTTTGGAGGTTTCTTTCAAGCCAACAATATCATTGTTCTCATGTTCCATGTTTTTCATATACTTTTTATTTTTTATTGTATTTTTAGACATTTCACAAAATTTTATTCTATTTCTTGGTTCTTTAGCTAATTCGGCAACTTGGAGCCAACTCCAGCGAGTCAACTCTGATTCACTTGAGTCACTAGGACCACCCAGGGATCGAGTTTTGTGGTTGAGCAACTTTTGCAAACACGGATTTAGATGATCAAGTAGACGGGACAACAATGCATTGCAAATTTTGCACAGCATGCAAAAGCATGTTTAGCTGTGGCTCAAAAGGCAAGGGATAGACCCAAAGGAACCTGGTTGGAAGTAGTGAGAAAAGATATGGGGACTTATGGTTTCGCTGAGGGTATGGCCTCGATAGTGCATAATGACGGACCATGATTCGTATAGCTGACCCTAAATAGTTGGGAAAAAGTTATGATGATGATGATGATGATGATGCAAAAGCAAGTTTAGCTCTAGGATGCGACTCAATACTGTACTCCAAACTTCTGTCTGCATGTGAAATTTCTTGAAATACTATGAAGACTTGCCTCTAATTCTCAAGGATATAGGGAACTAGGAATTCAAACAAGTCTTTTCTCAATCTTCTACTAGTGCTATGCTCCTTGAGATTGGCTCACAATTTGAAAATCAGCTTGGGCAAAATGCCCCGGAGCAACTTTATGTTCTTATGAAACTTTTTGTCCCATTATTTAGTTATTTACCTATTCTTTTTAGACGGTCTATTAAGAGTGAGGACCTTAAACTTTCCCTTAACCCCCCACAAGCCCAGGTAGAGGAGGTGGGTGGCATTAGGTAGGCAACCAATGTAAAACTTTGCCACTTCTTATCATAAGTCCTGAACCGACGTTTTTGGTCTTACTAAAGGTATGGCCTCTAAAAAAGAAGAATGGAGGAACAAAATTCATGTACCGACCCCAAATAATCGGGATAAGTCTTGGATGATGATGATGATGATACTCTATTTTTCTATTCTCCCGTTTTTTTAGAATATTTTATTGTTTCCAGCTATAAAACATTTTTTTTCAAATTCTATCCTTTATTTAATTTTTTTCACCTTTTTTAGAATTTGAATGTTGTTTATAACTCTCTTCACTATTTAAAAACTTCTAAAATATTTTTTGTATTACTTTAAAAAAAAGTAGTGCTCTTGGAGTTGTACATGACTAGGGTGAGTTGACTCGGACTCGGACGAGTTACTCAGCTTGGGCAGAGGCCAAGTCCCGGAGCTATTGCATACTGTACTCGAGAAAAACAAATTTCCAAGGGGGTGAAATAATCCAATATTGAATATCAATATGTTTTGATTTACTCTAACCACGTTCCAATCTAATTATCTAACTCAAGCGAATAGCTTCCTATGCCATGGATATTAAACAGAATTTGCTGGAGATACCTCCTGCAGCCATCCCAAGAGCAAGTCCAAGAGAATCCAGTAGACCAATAGCCATAAAATTGGATTTTGGTAACAATAGCATATCTTTTGTTACAACTCCAGCATGATAGCGAATGCATAGAATAGAAAAATAGATCACCACATACCTAGTACAATCAACAAGAAGAAAATCTAAATCAGAACAAGATACAATATACAAGAAGATCATAAGAAGATATCCACAAGGGAAAAGCTTCTATAAACGGAGAATGATACCCTAGAACTGGCCAGAGAAAATATGTCATAAACCCAAATACCAGAATATGACATGGAATCACTAAATATATCAAAACTCTGTAGGCAAAGGTGCAAAGAGTTAAGCTTACATAGCATTTTATTATTGCATTTTCACCATGTATATTAGATTTATATCATAATTATGTGTCGTTATCTATCTTCAGTTTTTGTGATATACAATTATATCTCTTTTATTGTCCTGCATTTACAGTATCAAATATTTTTGGGTTAACAAGTCACATCTCTGGTACATGCCAGACACTGTTAACTGTGTTCATAACATTATCATTTGGAAGAGTCCAAGCCTGTAGCTACATAGGCCCTACTCATAACCTTCTCCTCCTTTTCCCATTTAGAAAAAAAAAAACCCATATTTTGAGATTCAGCTGTTTGGATTTCTCAACTGGTTTTCAGCCTTCTGCAATAGAATCGCCCTCATCTTATTCCACAACAAAGTTTGTCCCAAGACGTCTCCTGAATAGACACACCACACATCCAAACAGCCCTCCAATTTATGCAGCTCTACATACTACAGGCTCACCAACCTCCAAGGAATTAATAATCTGGTAAATTTGGAGGCAATGGTCTGTTTAAGGCTTTAAACTCATGATCATTTCTAGTATTCTCTATCAATAATGACATGATAGAATGTAAACCCGAATGACTTCATAAAGCTTAGCAAGGTAAAACCGACACCAAGATCAAGACTTGCACACACATGAATCACAGTTTAGTCCCTTGCTCTAAGAAAACAGCATATGCTGAACAGTAAAGCAACACCTTTAGATAAACTGATAGATTCAACAAAGATTCCTGTCTAACTCTAAGGTTTTGCTAAAATTACAGAAGCAGTTCATTCTGCTGCACAGCAAAATGAGAATCGAAGTGCACTCACCAATACAGAACAGGGGCCTAATGACTACAAAGTAAAAAGTTCTAATGACTTCTAAAGCCCAGAGCTTAATGCACTTCACCTAGTTTGACTATACAGACTACCCACTAGTAACGCATAGCAAGGAACACCTATAAATGGAACATTCAAAAAAATAAACACTAATCAATCATAAACTATAGATGTTAACTGAAATGCCCCTGAAACTAGGTTAGCATGGAGAATTTGGATGAACTGCCACAAGATTCAAAATTTGCACAACACCCCAATTATAACAAAACCAGTCACTCTGGGCATGGCATTATTCATGTATAATGAATGAAGAGAGAGAATTAAGAAGAATATCGGTAAAAGGAAAAACAATCTCCAGCCCATCAGATGTGGACGACTCAGGGCAGTGTAAATGGTTAGTACACAAACCAACATAACTCCACAACAGTGAAATAGATAGAGAGAGAGAGAGAGCGAGAGAAGGAGGAGCCAGAAGACGGAAAAATACAGACCCAATCCTCAACAGTTAAATATAGAGAGAGCAAGCGAGAGAGAGAGAGAGAATAAGGAAAATACAGAGCCCAACACAGTAAATTTTGATCAGTAGTTTGAATTGAACCATGAAATTCTTCAATTGAGAGCAACCATATAAGCCCAACACTAGTATTAGAGAAGGACTGTGATTTCTGTAGAGAGAAATTGAGAAAGAGAGAGAGAGAGAGAGAGAGAGAGAGAGAGAGAGACGAACGAACGAGTGTACGACGAGAGAACGGAAGGAAGGTAACGGTTACTTACGTTAGAGGTAACGGAACGGTAACGGGTACGGTTAGT